>VMDR010018941.1:5990-18845 GCA_007922815.1 Macrotus californicus
GAGGGGGGGGGGGGGGGGGGGGGGGGGGTTGCAAAACTCAATACATCTGCATATATGGAGCTGGCAAATCAAGCTGACACGCTCTTAAAGTGTTCCTTCCTCCACCTGCAAGGCCATGTTCAAACTTAGAATTCCTGGACTCTTAGGGCTTCTGCCCTGGAGCACGGTGCTTGAGGAGAGCTGGGCCCTAGTCGTCTCGCCAGCTCCATCCTGCGCCACAAATGGCCTGGACAGAGTGGAACTCTAGGACCCCAAGGGCCATCTCTGGGACACTTCTGCTATTCCTACGACATGTAGAGCCTTTTCTCCCCTCTTGGCTGTAGCTGCATTTGACTTTGAGACTCTGCACAGCTCTGTAGAAGCGTCATATAAAATGAGTTCCTGTATTGATCCGCCTCCCCTCCGCATCGTGCTCCGGCTGATGTCTTTTGGGGCCCCGCCTACTCACCGCCTAGAAATTGAGGGATAATTGCTTTGTAAATAGGATTGTGCTGAATTCTTCAGAGGCAAATTAGAACTGAACTTGGCTGCTGCTTTCAAAGAGTGTTTCAGAGCCAAGACAAGAAATGGGTACATGTGTGTGACTTTGGCCAAAGGCTAGCACAGAGAGTTAGCTTCACTAAACCACTTACTTGTCATCACTAAATTGTCTGCGGCAATCGTTTATACCAAAAGAACTGGGCAGTGGAAGATAAATTGCAGATTGCATTTTAATCCACGTGTAAGTCAGTCCATTGAGCTCCGTGTGAGTAAAAAATCAGGTGTCTGAATGCTTCGGATGGGTAAGTGGACTATCATCTAAATGACATCTTCCAGATGATTTATTCCAAAACCCGCTGTTAAGGTAGATAAAAGATGAAAAGAATAGTGGTAGGAAATGCGTACAGGTATGTATGTGTAGCACTGGAGCAGTTTCCGCCGGAGGACAGCTTCCAAAGCTTATTTTAAACAAGGGACGGGTGCCATCGTTTTCTGGTGGGGGGCACTTCTTCCCCTGTTTTTGACTGGTAATGGGAGACATCCGTCCCAAGATCAAGGCTGGGAGCTCCACCCTGACTGTGCTGCAGCTCCCTCTTGTGGTGGAAAGGAAGAACAGGAACACGGTCGTGACCGTTGAGAAGAAACAAGTGGCCAGCCAGAGAACTCGAAAGGGACGACGGAGGTGGTCTGCCAAGATTCGGGGCCGCTGGTCAGCTGTCCCCTTAATTCAGGACGCTGTGGGACAGGTTGCATGTCTTCTGCAAGACTGTTTAGACCCCGCAAAGGACTCTTTTCTGTGATGGCTGGTACCCCCCTCCCCCAGGGCGCTCACATTTTATTTCTGCTGAGTTTTCTCCCTACTGTGTCCACTTTTCATGGTTAGAAACTACCTTGTATGATTTGCTATCTCACAAATGCTACCTTGATGGGGATTCGTGGAAATATTTTACTGCTGAGATAGGTTTTCCTCTGTGTAACGGTTTTTGTGATACAAATATTTGGTGATCTTGGGGTGGTTTTAGGATGTGATGGTTGCTTTGTCTCAGTTGATCTAATTTCTCCTGTGCCAACATCAATTTTGGTCTACTGAAACAGAGACTTTTGAAATATTATTAGGAGTCGAAAGGCATTGCTGCATGCTTTGTGATTCTTAGACTGAGTGGCTTTGCTTGAGATTAAATTTGAAAGCACCATCTGGCCCATGTGGTTTTTTCTAAGGGATTCTGTAACCACTGGTCCATGCCGAGCTCTCTGAGCCCTCTCTCCAAAGGGGCTGCAGCCATGGGGCCAGTCAAGGGTGGGTGGGTGAGGTCATCCTCAACCAATGACAGAGAAAAGCATCCAGGCAATATGGAAGATGGGGTTTGGGGTTAACTCTGGAGCTGGGAGAAGCAGGGAAAGGGACACAGTTCCCAGCAGGACCCTCTGTTCTTCTGAGGAGGCGGATGGGCGTCACTCTGTAGCTGTGGGATTTTAGGAGTCTGTAGTCTTCATCTCCTCTGGATTCTTGCCCCCAGGGGAGCCCTGGGTGGTGGTAGAAGGGCTGGTTGTCACAGTGACCACAAAGAGCTTCCAATCTCTATTGGCTACTTTTTTGGAATGCCAGATAAGCTTGTTATTAATGCAGGACCAACATTTAAAAGTACTGAGTGGGGTGAAAAAAGGAAGGGATTAAGAAAAAAAGAGAAAAAAGATCATAGACACAAAGAACAGTATGGCGATGACCAGAGGGAAAGGAGGTGGGGGGAGGTATGAGAAGGTAAAGGGGGGTAAACAGTGACAGAAGAAGACTCGACTTCGGTGGTGAACCCACAATATAATGTACAGATGACGTGTTATCGAACTGTACACTATGTAGTTTTATTAACCAGTGTCACCCAAAAAAATTCAAAACAAATTTAAAAAATAAAAAGTAAAATCCTAAGTCGATGAATAATCAGCAGTCTTTGGTAGGAGGAAATCGTATCTGGTTGTCCTTCTCAGATGCATTTTAAATATCTTTGAAAGGGGGGCGGGGCAAAGCTCCACTGGGCCTTTTGCTGTGGATCTGAGATTCTTTAGTGGAGTACCCTGGCATCCAGCTCTTAGGGCATGTGGGGGCATGGGGCCTAGGGGATTCAAGAGGGAAGGACTGGCTTTTTGGATGCCCACAATTTTAATGAAAATATACAATCTACTGTTTCATAGAAAATTTCTTTTTTCCTCACTTCTCACTTTTCACAGATGTTTAGCTTTCTTGCCGGTGGGTCTGGGGCTGGTGTTCGTGTGGTGGCTGTGATTCGGTGTGTTCTGACCAAATTGGGCTGAGAAGCCTAACAATTGTAATGAACACAAGTGTCCAGACGATTCTTAATGACAGTAGAATCCGGATTAAGTCAATAGATGAGCATTCAGAAATCCTTCTTTGGTTCCCTTGTGGGTTTTGCCCAATGGTAACTTATTTGAGAAAAAGTCTGTTTTTCTTGGGGAAGAATAAGGCCAATGCCCTGTGTGAGCATTGCTTCTTGCAGAAAAAGCACTGAGCTGAAACCTACCAGGTCTGTGTGCAGGGCTCTGGCACCGTTGCTGAGGGCCCCCCAGTCTCTGGGTCCTGGGAGAAGACTGGCCCAGTGGCCCAGGGAGTTAGCGCTGCAGGAGGAGGCGGGGCTCCCCTGTGGCCCTGCATGCAAGGGCCCAGGAGCACGTGGGAGCACAGAGATTTGGGGGAACTGCGAAATCTTCTTTGTCCCTAAAGCAGAGGCACTGGCAGGGGCCAGGAGGAGGGGAGACTTGAAGAGGCCCGTCCATGAAGGACCTTAACTTCCATGATGAGTAGTCTTTTTTAAAAAAGAAATTTTTGTTGATTGATTTTAGAGAGAGAGAGAGAGAGGAAGGGGAAGAGAGAGAGAGAGACATAGACATAATTTTGTCATCCCACTTATTGATGCATTCATTGGTTGATTCTTGCATGTGCCCTGACTGGGGACTGAACCTGTAACTTTGGCATATCAGGATGACGTTCTAACTAACTGAGCTACCCAGTCAGGGCCCCATGGTGAGTAGTCTTAACTTTCCATCTTAGAATCAGCAGGATGCCATTTGTAAATTTTACATAGGAATAACATGTTCACCCTTTGGTTAGGTGGTAAGAGATACCTCAAAGTCAAAAAGACAACGAACACAGTGGCATCCAAAGGATGCCCAACAATAGGACACAATGAGATATGAAATGGTTGCGGGCCAGTCACGAAGCAGAGAAATCGCTGTGGGTCGTAGCCATCAGGGGCGTGTCCTTGATGAATGGACGGAGGGCATCACACCTTGAAGAGCAAGCAGAAGAGAAAGGAGGTTTTTCATTGAGGCTGAGGGGTCCCCATGGCTTACATAGACAAAGGCTGGTGGAAAGTGGGGGTGAACAAGGCTCTTTTCCTGGTCATCCCACAGTTGATGTCACCACCTCATTCCGTTTGAGTACAAGTGTAGGGGACAGCTGAAGCAGTGTGGCCAAGTGTCCAAGAGATGGGATCATGAACTGAGACCCCAGATTAGGCAGTGTTGGCTCCTCCCGGCTCGAGGACCAGTGCGTGACATTCCAGAGTTGCAGGCGTTCCTGTAAAGGTTTATATGAACTCGGTCAGTCTCCAGAACCTACTATGTGCACGCACCAAAGTACCTCTTAGCCACTAAAGTGAGCTCCGTTGTCTCACTGGGCACCTGATTTGCCAACCAGCTCTGCTTCTCTGCTCCGGAAGACCACGGCCTACAGGGAGAAAGACGTGAGTAGCTTTCTAGGTCTCTTGATTCACAGCTACTTCTTGATGCCATCAGGCCCCAAACCTGCCATGGACTCTTCTTAGAAACCAGAAGTCTTCGCCGTAAGGGTAACCACATAACCAGCTCAAACTGCTCCTGTCCAGTTTCAGACAAGACCAGGGACCAAAGTTGAAACCTTGGATATGCCACTTGGGAGTAACACCTCCGAAACACCGCGCACAAGTAAGCCTGGGAACCCTTAACCGCTACCCTGCACCAGCCTGCCCCAAGCCCTGGGCCAGGGAGACAGATCTGCGCCCTATCCCTCACCTCCCTTCCAGTCCATTCTCAGATCAAAGCCTTTCCTTCTCTCCAAAGCCAGGGCTGTGATATTGGCTTCTATGCACGTCAGGCAGAGAGCCCATGTTTGGCAACCTAAACACGGATTTTGACCGTTGGGTTGAATTTGCTCTGCAACAAGTATTTACCTTTGCTGGAGGTTTCCTGCCCTTCCTGGGCCTCCCCATATTAGGGGACCTGAACCTTCCCTTTTTGGTAAGAGAAAAGGCAGTGATGGAAAAAAATTGCATCTGAAGCCTAGAACACGGCAGTGAAAGGACTGTTACTAGTTTGTGGGGCTCTGGCAGCATTTCCAGCCACTATGGAAAATAACTAGTCAAGCCAGTCCCTGTCCTACAGGGGAGCGGACGCTGGGCTGGGCATGGAGAAGTCCCCAAAATACACATGGCTACTGCCCTCCTGGAATTTTCAGTGAGCAGAGGAGCAAAGGCAGGTGAACAGTTGGTGATTGATAGATGTTTTGCTTTTGTATATTGTCATTTTACTTTGCTTTTCATTATTATTTTTTTAATCCTCACCTGAGGATATGTTTATTGATTTGGGGGTGGGGAAGAGAAAGAAACATCAATTGGTTGCCTCCTGTACGTGCCCCGACCAGGGATTGAACCCACAACCTTTTGGTGTATGGATGACGCTCCAACCTACTGAGCCACCCGGCCACGACTATGTCCTATTATTTCAAAGAGTCCTGGCCTGAGCTTCGCTTGAGGTCCCCCCTGTGCCGTGTGTTAAGTTGTGTGAACGCATCCTCTCAGATAAAATTTTTAAGCAATAAAATTTGACAAAGCATAGGGAAAACAAAGAGCAAACAGCTTGATGCAGTTTAATTAACTGTTCGATACAACCCAGCTGGATTCAAAGAGTCCCCTAGCAGGTGGGGTTGCCATACTTGAACTTTGCTCAGGAGAAGGCGGTGCTCCATTGGCTCCTTGGATGAGCAGAGAACTTCCCTCCTGTTGGAAGTTGACCCCACATGGCTCCAATATAGGTCTGATGTTTGCTCCCAGAGCGCTTTGCAGACTCCCACCAATCACAGAGCTACTGAAACCTGGAGCTTTCCCTTCTTTCTTCCACTCCTTCTAAAAAGGATTCTCTTTTCTGATTGGCATAGCAGCCAAGTCTGGTCAGGTTGGAGGTCGGCTCAGTGCCTGCGTCCCCTGGGTCAGCTGGAGCTCTGGCCATAATTTCATTCCACGAGCAACAAAACCCAACTCAGTTGAAAAGGAAAAGAGAGAGAAAGGTAACTGAATGTAGCAGCCCTCGGTGTTTGCTGAAGTGCTTAACGAGGGGCCCACCTTTTGAAGAGCACATTCCCTGGGGAAACTCTGAAATGCAAGCTGCAGCCTTCCGTGCTCGGCTTGGCTGATTGCCAAGGCATCCAGGCCAGCCACTGAGGGACGGAAATACAACCGGTGGCGATCCCTTTGCACCACGCAAAACCGCCTCTGCCGCCAAAGGCTCCAGTGGCTTTGGGAACAGCAGACCAGCAACAGCTCCGGGCTGCCCAGCTCCACGGGGAGGGAAGGTCGCATCACAATGGTAAGAACCTCCGACTTTCCTCAGACCTACTTTGTTACAGGAGACAGAATACTTAGCAGGTGCTGATGACAATGGCTGTTGGTGGCATGAGACTGACAGTCACCTGAGCTCTGGGGCACTGTCAGGTTTGCACTAGAAGGGCAGGAACACCCCTGTGACCAGCACACTGATTTTTGAAAAACAGTTCCTTTCATATCAGGGGTAATACTGCCTCGTAATTGATAGGGACCATTTGCTGGGCTCTGCCAGGGAAGGGACCATCCCACGGTGACCACAGATGTGAGCCCTGATGAGTGCTGGCTCTGAAGTGTATGCTTTCGTCTGGATGTCATTGTCATTCTCAGGAGACTTCTCCAGAGAAGTGATTGCCTGCTTCCTTGGTATTTGCAC
Source organism: Macrotus californicus (assembly GCA_007922815.1). Taxonomy (NCBI): domain Eukaryota; kingdom Metazoa; phylum Chordata; class Mammalia; order Chiroptera; family Phyllostomidae; genus Macrotus; species Macrotus californicus. The sequence goes on from VMDR010018941.1 coordinate 12,492, forward strand.
GTGTGGGTACAAGCCTGTTCATACAGAAGCTGTTTTCTGTTCTGATGAGTGAATTGTCACAGTCTGTGAGCTTCACTGCTGATTGGAGGCATTAAATGTTACTACAGCAAACTTCTAAGTGATTTTTTTTTCCCTTTTAACACTGTCACATGCGGGCAGGAATGACAAGAGCCCGGACAGTACCAGAAAGTGTTGTGTGACTTTGTTGGGGGGAAGTTTGTTGGATACATGGGGTGAAACAAACTGCCAGGCTCAGGTACGCCTCAGTGGAGACAGGAGGTTTGACTTGGCCTTGGAAATGACCGTGGGCTTAGTTCACCATCTCTGCTCCCTGTGTGACTTCTCTTCATCACTCAGGATAAAGGGAGGTGGCGGTGACCTGGTCTAACAGTGAAGCCCCTACACGTTTTCTTCAAGGATTTCGGGATGAAGGACATTGTTAAGAATATTACATAACATTTAGGAGAAAATAAAACCTATTACTATATAGAGAGAATGCCTGAAATACACTTATTTGACTGCACAGCTGATGTGTGGGAAATGATTTTCCGTTCATAATCCAGATGAGTGAAGGGAGCACGGGGTGGGGGGAGCATGGGAATTTATAGAAGCCAGTCTGCCTTTCCAGCACCTCAGAAAAGGGGGCAGTGGAGCCGGATTTATGAGAGTCTTTCACTTCACGTCCCGCCCCCGTCACCCACCTCAGGCCATCAGTCATAAGCGAACCGACCCCAGGAATAAAGCTGCAAAGATGAGGGGCAGATTTTTTCCTCCCTGAAATCCGGTGCCATTTGGCATTCCTTCCATTGTAGAAGCCCCTTTGACCTGTGCAGAAGTCACGTGACAGGCACTTAACCTCTCCTGGACCCGCAGGATGGGTGAAGATCCACCCATCCGTCCTGAGGATTACAGGGGGCTCCTTAGTGCTTGGCAGTGTTTTGCCTGATTTCTTGAGGCATAATCATTCTCTTGAGTGGCCCAAGAACATTCCTTGGAGGATTAAAAAGCACGGGGCTGAGGTGCAGATAGAGTCCCCTGCCAGCACACTCCAGCATGGACACAACAGACACACAGTGACAGTCTTGTGCAGTAGTTGGTGGGGAGGGGACACGTGCAAGGAGCCGGTCAGGGACTGGCATCACTTACATGCAAGAGCACAGCCTGCTGCAAAAGTGCATTGACTTCCAAATGAGCCAACTCTCCTTCTGAGTTGGGGGCAGGGACCCTGGGAGCTGAGGGGGTGACTAAATAGGGGTGGGGGGACGTGTGACTGCAAGCTGCTCACATCCCTGCCATCCTCTGGTTATTTTGATTAATTACTATTTAGAGAGTGGGCGGGGGCGGCGGTTGGAGGGGGGTGAATGACCCAATTGTACAGAAGCTTTCTTTGGTCTACATGAATTCTAACGACAAACACTGAAATGATAACACTTTAGTAGGGAAGACATCCTGACCAGCTAGCTTTCCTTCTGGTGAGAATTCTGTCCAGAAAACAGGGGATTCACAAACCAGTCGCTGGTTGTAAGGGGAGTGAGTCTATAGAATAGGCTTTCGTTAAGTCCCTTCTCTGATGCAGAGGAAACCAGCCTGTTTCCCCAGCGCGGGTGCAATCGGGTTTCTCATCCCAGACTCTCCCTGAGCTTGCAACCCTCTCCTCAACCTCATTGGAGTCCAGAGCCCATCAGCACTTGCTGGGTGTCCTACCGAATAGCCGATGTGACTTGGGCTCTGGCTTCTGATGGCTTTTTTTTTTTTTTTGGTCTTAATTACAAATTGAAAAGGACTGCAGATAAAGAAGTCCATACTACATTATTACACACAACTCTCTTTCAAAGCAAAGGAAGTGTCCAGATGTTTTCAAATAATATTTTATAAATATGTAGGACATATGTGCTGTATGCCAAGTGTTTTAAATGCTTTAGTAATCTTCATCTTTCCTTTTGGACAGATAATATTATTAGTATCTTCATCATCATCATCATCATCATCCTGATTGCACTGAGGTATGGCTCAGAGAAGTTAAATGCTTTCCTAAGGACACACAGCTAGTAAGAGGCTGTGCCAGGATGGGAACCTGGGTAGTACCAGGTGCAGGACCCTTACTTCTTGAACTTCCTCATCACACAACCTTCTAAGAGTGAAGGGAAGCCAGGCCAAACCTCCAATGACGCAGCCTCCAAAACCTCGTCTTCAACGTGTCTCTTCCTCGCACCCAACCTGCTCCCAGGGTCTAGTCTTCCATCTTGACGTCACCCGTTCTGGGGTCCTGGCATTTGTGTACGGTGGTCCTGTATGTATAATAGGATTTATGTAATTGGTCTTTGTCCTGTTTCTGGCACAGAGCTCCTAAAACCCTGGGAATTTCCTAAGTGATAAGAGCAGTAGAAGTGTCTTCTGTTTTGTTAGGGAGGTGGCTTTTGGACTGCACCTAAGGATGGGGACCGAATGCCAAGAGAACCATCTCTATGATTAGAAGACTAGAACGTTCAGTCTCACCCCCTGACCTCTGGGGAGGGGAGAGGGGCTGGAGGTTGGACCAATCCCAATCACCAATGGGCAATGACCTAATCAATCATGCCTATGTACTAAAGCCTCCATGAGAAACCCAAGAAGATGGGGTTAAAGAGCTTCAGAGTTAGTGACCACATGGAGATTCGGGGACAGTGGTGCCCCCTGGAGAGGGAACAGAAGCTCCTAGCTCCTTCCCACCTGCCTCACTCTCTGCATCTCTTCCTTCTGGCTGCTTCTGAGCTAATACCCTTTCACAGTAAATCGGTCATCTAGTAAGAGACCTATTTCTCTGAGTTCTGTGAGCCGTTCTGGCAAATTAATTGAACTCAGGGAGGGCGGCAACCTGTGATTTATAGCCAGCTGGTTAGAAGTGCTGGTGACAATCTGGGCTTGTGACTGGCATCTAAAGTGCATGCATGGGTAATCTTGTAGGCTGAACCCTTAGCCTGTGGAATCTGATGCCCTCTCCAGGTAGACAGTGTCAGAACTGAGTTGAATTCTTGACACCCAGCAGGCATCAGAGAGCTACTTGGTGTTGTGTGTGTGGGGAGGGGGTGCGGGGGCAGGGAAAGCCCTCTCCCCACCCACCCCCATGTGGAAATTGGAAACTAATTTGCACACCAGCACCGTAATTCATGCCTTATGTTCCCACTCTGGCCAACTCCCCTTTCTTAGGTTATGGGACGAGAGTGAAATCTCTGTTACCCACCTGTTATTGTGGGATTTTTAGACAGTATTTGCTCTAATTCTTTAACAACTACTATTCTTACCTGCAAAGTGGGAATCATGATCTTACCTCCATTGGGTCATTGTGATAATCACATTAATATTTGTCTAAAGTAGGATGTTTGATTAAGCTGGAGACCGTGGCAGGCAGGGGACTAGGAAAGAAGCTTTTGAAATTGTCCAGGTACGAGATGGCAAGGATTTCAATGAGGACGGTGGGGTGAGAATGGGAAAGAAATCAGAGCAGGAGACGATGTGAATGAAAATTTCATCAGCAATGGCCACTGATTGGGTGCGAAACATGCAGAAGAAAAGGAAAGATGCTGGCATTTGAAGCAAGTAGCTCAAGAAAAGGGGGTCGAAGTCCCTGATGCAATTCCTACGTTACCTGGTGGGATGCCTCATCATGTGGCGGGGTCTGTGTGTCACAAAGTGAGTAAAAAAATGACATACATCAAGGAAAACAAGTCTGATCATCGGAATGTACAATGGATGACTTCTCTAGCTTGTTATCCAGACTCCAATAAGGTATTTAGAAGTGAGTGGTAGCGTGGTGTGTCTGGGAAGGGTATAGAGGGTTAAAGTAGAAAGCAGTGAGGTTTTTGATTATGCGCCTGAGAAGGGAGAGGTTATACGCATTTGTCCGTGGGTTTTAGAAGTTTGAAGGTGACATGTAGAGGACAAATGGGTGTAGCTGGAAATTACTCACAGCTGCAGTGCAGTTTTCTTAATAATTGATCACCTATAGCCACGTCAATAAGATGAATAGGAATATATGGAGGACAGTGAGTGGATAGGAAACCCCCTCTCCTCAAAAATAAAACCACAGAGAATAAATGGATGAGTAATTATATTAATTAGGGTGGGTAAAATGCTAATTGTCAAGAAAGGGGATGTTGTGGTGACGATTTTAGGGAATTGAATGTGTTGATGTCTTTGAGTTTCTCCCTGAATATGGTGTCAACAGCATTAAAAAATATAAATTGCTGATGTCAATGACATTATGTGGAAGAATAGCCCCTCTCATTCGCTTTTCTGTGGTCTCTTGTGAAGGAACTGCACTTGATAGGCTAAAGGAAGCACCAAGCTGAAAATAGGCAAATATGGACTTGGTTTAAATTTTCATCCCGTTGGTCAGCCTCATTGGTACAGGGGATTCATGATGGATGCTGGGTAGGTCCCATTTGGTGAGGAGACCCAGATCAAGGATGTATGGGATGATGGATAGAAGGCATCCTTTGACATTGTTGCTGATTAGGCATAACGTTGATTGTAAAATCAATGTGCTAGATGGAAGACCTAGAATAAAAAACTAATCAGTTGGATAACCTAGAAATTAAATAGGCTCAAGATGGATGAAGTCTCTGGAGAGATGCTCAGGGGATTGGAGAAAAGTGGTCTAATTCAGGTTGTTAGCTTTAACTGAGACTTTAAATGCCCTCCTGCTAACCTGGACATGGGAATAACATCAAAATCCTCCTGAGGTCCTTCCTCTTGAGCTATAGTAGTCCAAATTCACTCTCCCCTGCCTTTCATTTTCCTGCTTCAACACTTCATATTCATTGGCATTCCCAGGTACCTATTAGTGTTTGTCTCTGTCCATCAGCTCTTCCCATTTTGCTTTTTGCATTTAGCAATCCAGTATGTGGATACTCTGTCCAGACATCCGTGGCCCCTAAGAACTTGGCTGTAGGCATCTGTTTATTGAATTTATGAGGGGCCCAGACTCCCCAAAGCACACCACCCTAAGTAACCCTTTTCTGTGGCCCCACTCTAGAAAGGCAAGTGTGTATCTATTTGAAGAATTTTGGTGTTGGGATTTTGAAATTCGCTGTGGATTTAAAGCTTTTACTACAAGAGAACTTGGATTAATTTCTTCATTTATTTAATTACTGTTTAGTTTCAGTAGTGAAATTAAATGATAGTAAAACATGTATAGAAATGTTTTAAGAAATGGATAAAATCTCTGGTAAAGACAAGGGGGGAAATCATACCCATTAAACAATTCTCAATTTTATACTAGCTGTTATGCTGTAGATATCTGATTTTTATGTTTCCTATAACACTTTGGAGAAGTGTTTATTCAGGTCCTGTGCTCATTTTTCAGTTGGATTGTTTGTCTTTTTGGTATTAAGTTATATAAGTTCTTTATAAATTGTGGATATTAACCCCTTATCAGATGTGTCATTGGCAAATATATTCTCCCATTCAGTGGGTTGTCTTTACATTTTGTTGCTGGTTTCCTTTGCTGTGCAAAAACTTTTTAGTTTAATGCGGTCCCATTTGTTTATTCTTTTGTTTCCTTGCCTGAGGAGGTACGTCAGAAAAAACATCACTATGAGAAATGCCCCAGATTTTACTGCCTGTGTTTTCTTCTAGGATTTTTATGGTTTCAAGTCTAACATTTAACTCTGTAATCCATTTTGCATTTTTTTCTTGGGTGTGGCATAAGAAGGCGGTCCAGCTTCACTCTTCGCACATATCAGTTCCATTTTCCCAACACCATTTACTGAATAGACTCTTGATGCCATTGTATGTCCTTCCTCCTTTGCCAAATATTAATTGACTGTAAAGATGTGGGTATATTTCCGGGCTCTCCTTTCCATTCCATTGACCTATACATCTGTTTTTAGACCAGTACCATGCTGTTTTGATTACTATGGCCTTGTAGTGTGTTTTAATTTCAGGTAGCCTGATTCTTCGGACTTTGTTCTTCTTTCTTGAGATTGCTGTTGCTGTTTGGAGTCTTGTGTGGTTCCATATAAATTTTTGGAATATTTGTTCTAGTCTTCTGAAACACACCATTGGTATCTTAATAGGAATTCCGTTGAATCCAGAGATTGCTTTAGGTAGTATTCACGTATTAACAATGTTAATTCTTCCTTTCCTTGAACATGGTTTATGCTTCCATTTATTTGTATCTTCTTCAGTATCTTATAATCTTCCAAATGCAGATCTTTTACTTCCTTGGTTAAATTTATTCCTAGGTATTTTATTTTATTTCTATTATGTTTTATTATTACTTTTTAATCCTCACCTAAGGATATGTTTATTGATTTTAGGGAGAGAAAAAGGAGGAGGGGAGAGGGAGAGGGAGAGAGAGAGAGAGAGAGAGTA
>VMDR010018942.1:0-18743 GCA_007922815.1 Macrotus californicus
CAATGTTTGTTTATTAGCATAGTTGCAACCGTAGTACAAAAATTCCACCTCATTTGTTTCCTCAAAGTTACATGATAGCTTGTGTGTGACTCCACATGGCTGAAAACCCAAACAGCTCTCTTGTGCCAGACACACCACAGTGAACCTCATGTGTCACTTCTGTACGCCCTATGTTTTCCATTCTTCCTGTGTCACTCTCGGTAGGGTTTATTCCTTAATTGTTTTCACTGAGCCTGGGACTTCTTGAAATTCTGTTAGATTCACTACTTTCCAAATACAAGCTTCATGAACAGTTGTAATCTTCCATTGCATTCCAAGTGGTGGGGAGGTCTGGAGGCTTCACCCTGGCTCACCCTGGGATGGGGCCATACCAGCTCTATACATGGATTCTCAGAGGAAGTCTGAAGCCAGACAGCAGCCAGGAACAAGCTTAGCTACTTGAACGACTGCTTACCAGCCTCCTGTGAGTCCCAAAGGACAGTACTCTAAATGGGAATAGGAATCTGGATACTGTCTTTTGTTTTGATCTTGCAGAGGATGGCTGGACTTTGCCTAGGTTTTCCAGAGGAGATGGGCTTAGAGACAAGACTTTGCCATTCTCCCAGATCGTGCAGCATACAAACAAAAACCTCTTTCCAAAAACTTCTTTCCGTTCTCACAGGCCTCTGCCTTTCGAATTTCCCTTTTCCGGTGGCAGGCAGCCAACCCCCTATTTTGTTTGGTAGCATGAGGACCCATGACCATTCATTTGAGCTAATTCACTGTTGTTGGTGAGAGAAGTAAAGAGAATTTGGTGTCATGCAAACCAAGGCTTTGTGATTCCAACTGAGTTAGAAACTAACAAGTTCTGTCCTTTGATGGGGGAGGTAATCAGCCTTTGGCATTAAAGGGTCAGAGAAGGAATAACCAGGTGAGTGTGGCCCCTGAAAGGTCCCAAAAGAAGTGCAAGTGGCAATACCTGTGTCCTGTGGAGGCCGTTGAGTCTGTTAGCTCCAAAAGGGGGTTGATAAGACAGACAAGGAAAGCACCTGCCCCAGGGGACAATGTGGGCATGCAACAGGGGGAGAGCCTGATGGGCTCACTGGATCCTGGCTCAGCACATCTGGGGTCACAGGGTGCTTTAGGGTACCTGTAGGTGTGACCCAAGTCAGGGTTTCTGAGGCCAAGCTTGGTTAGGAAGAGCCTGGTACTGCCACCCCTAAAGGACCCAGGGCCCCACCTTTGCTCCCCATCCCTGCAGGCTCCCATGCCCCCATTGCTCACAGCAGGGCTTCATCTCTCCTCCTGCTGCCATGAGGAGACGGTGGTCATAGTTGTACCTAACACTCGCTTGAGTGCGGAACATCAAGGCTGTTTAGTTCAGGTCTCTGTGCTTTGATGTTACACATGTTCTCTTCACTCAGGAGAGGTAGAGGTTTAATTATTTTAGTGAACACTGAGAATCCTTCCTTCCATAGTAGCTTTCCCTTCATATTACATTATGTGAGTTATGAAACAAGTTAATGCACCTTTGAGAAATCTCCCATTTTAAACACATAAAGTCATTGGTCACCTTGCATTATATTGTCCACCCAATTTGTAATTTTCTACCTTCAAAACCAGCAGTGAGGGAATGAAGTTGTGTTGTGTGAGAACCTCTACCTTTTTCCTGCCATGCAGGAACACCTCTCCCAAACAGCAGTGACAAGTTGGTGAGGAGACAGGTAGTGTGGGCTGCAGGTGGGGGAGGGGTGAGTTTCTCTAAGCAGCAGAAACACCTTGTGTTTGTTGTTTGGGTGCAGACAACATGGTTTGAGGACCAGGAGCCAGAAAGAAGCTCATGCTCTAGAAGCCAGATTTTCTCTGCCAAGTTGGAGGCAAAGGCTCTGTGGATGGTGGATTCCAGGAAGGGCTTAAGGAGTGGGAGAGGCTGGGGTGGGGCCGACCTCGCACTAGGAGGGGTTGCTGGTGCTGCACACTCAGCATTTTCAGTGACTCCCTTTGCCTGTGGGAGCGTTTTCTTCCCACTGTCTCAGTGGCCTGGGGGTGGAGAGGAGAAGGAGCAGGGACATGACCCAGGCTGGGAGGAACTGAGTAGTTGTGGAGTGGCGGGGGGGAGGGGTCCCAGCACCAGCCCTGGGGTGTGGAGGGAGGGCTGGAGGAATGAGAACCCTGGCCAGGAAGTGCTGAAAAGGGGAAGGGAGGCTGATGATGAATGAGGGGGCCCAGGGGATCCACTGGACATTTCCTGACCTATTACACTTTCCCCACGAGAGCCCTAGGTACAATTGACTGTCAGGAACAAGCCAATTGATTTGTTGTACATTCGGGAGCTACCTCCTCATTGTTGAACATGAAATTAACCAAGAAAAGCTCACATGAAGTGATGTTTATGGGAGGGACTGGAGAGCTGCAACAACAAGCACTTCCACAGCCTCCGGACCGCTGCCTTGTGGGTCAAAAGCTTGTGCACGGTTTTCTCTGTCTGCACATTATCCCATCCCATCATTGGGCCGAGATTTGCTTTGTAAACTGCATGCTCAACAGCTCTTTCACCTGAAAAACAGCAGTTGTGTGTGGAAGTCCCTCTGGGACATGCCCTCTGACTGTAGTCGTTCCTGACCTGTTCAGGGGGTCCCAGAGGGGAACCCTTTTTGTAAGAGGCTGCAGCCACGGAGGGGGCGGAGGCAAACGGGGATTTGTAATGGTGTTCAGAACTTTGGGTGTCCGGGAAATATTAGAAAAAAATATGTATGTATATAGTATGTCCTCACCCCCACAAGTCTGATCTGGGGGATGGGACGTGTGGAGCAGGGCCATTGAGAGCTGTTTTGAATAGCAGCAGCTTTGCAGCTAACCTCTAGGATGGTCATTGAACATATCTATAACCTTTAACTGGTTTCATGGGTATGTTAAATAGCTGTGGCCATGCTTCGAGCCAGGGAGAAGGCAATGATTTCCACCCACAATGTAACTGGGAGGCAACACCCCCTGGTTACAGAGCCTGTATTGGAGCTTGGAGATGATTGACTCCACAGCACAGGGCCACGCCTGCCCGGATGCTGGCAGCTGTGGCCAATTGTGGGAGGACTCCCAAATGGTGCGGCAGAGGAAGATTGGCGCTGGGATTTAAACTCAGGTGCTGCAGCCGCTACAGAAAAAACATGCGGCTTTGGCACAGAAGAACCACGAACTGCTATTTCTTTTTCTGAGATACCGTACCCCGGGATGGGTAGAGGGAGAAGCAAGGACTGTGTGTCTGTGGGTATTCTAAAGGACTTTCAGATCCCAATGAAGACATTAAGTCATTACTCTGAAGTTTGTATAACTCTTTAAATAATCCCTTCTTTTTCACCAATCGCTGGCATTGAGAGACATCTTTCCCTGGTGGTGGGCAAGGTCAACCTAGTACCATGCTTGACTTGGGGGTTCCCTGCCTGAATTTGGATCCCTTGCTTTCCAGCGACCTCCAGTCTGACGCACCCCATTACAACACTGGACACGCTCCCAGTCCCTCCAGGGGCTGAGACCCATGTCTCCAACCCTTTACTGCTCTCTAGGGAAATATTGCATCCTGGGGTATTAATAATTTTCACTTTTGCAAGAGTTTTCAATTCTTTCCAAAGTTTTATCTCATAATCACCAAACAGAAATGTTCCACAAGGGCTAGAATTCCAGCAAATCCATGGCCCCTCTTGCCGTCAACCTTCTGCATTTGCACACGTTCTCACCTGCCCTCAGCAGGGGAAAAATAAATATAGTGACCAAGGACAGAGCACATGGTTCTTCTGCCACAGTCAGCTCCTGCTTGTCCCCCTCACTCTTTTCTAGATCATTCCTTGGACTCTATCATTTATTGGTTCAGTGACTCATGTCAGTCACACTCACCTGGGAAGATGACCCACCTCTTGGCCCAGGGGTCTGAGTAGTCAATTGACCACCAGCTTGCTCCTGGTCCCCATTGTTAGTTCTGCTCAAAGCCCAGTCTCTAGAATTTCCTGGGAAATGATGCCTCATAGAAAAACACCTCAGCTGGTGATAGAGGGCTGTGCAGCTGGATGGATAGGTCTCTGGTGGACCAGGAAGTCAGCTGGTCAGTGAAGAACCAGGAGACTCGCAGAGAGGGGGTCTCTGACTCCAGGGTCTGTTTTTTCATGGCAAAATCCTGCAAATCTATTTACACCTGAGAAATTCATTACTTTTTCTCAGATATAGAGCTGGAGGCCATGCATTCTCTGAATGCTCAGATCCCCATGCATTTGTCTTGTGATATACACACCCACCTTATTCTTTTAAGGACTTAAGTTGGCTGAGAGGTGCCAACTCTGATCGAAGGTGTGTTTGGAAGAATCAAAGGTACCGCTCAGGGCAACGTTCTCTATGTTACCTGCACAGTGGACTACCCACACCCACATCACAGGAAACAACTCCCACCTGAGAGATTTGATTTGCATTTTCCTGATGTTGAGCATCTTCTCATGTGTTTTTTACCATTTGTATATGTTCTCTGCAGAAATGTCTATTCAAGTGCTTTGCTCGTTTTTTTAAATCAAGTTACTTTCTTTTGTTTTTGTTGAGTTGTAGGAGTTCTTTGTGTATTCTGGATTTTAATGCCTCATCTTATACATGTTTTCAAATTCTTTTCTCTCATTCCCTAGATCACCTTTCATTCTGTTGATTTTGTCCTGTGATGAACTAAAGTTTTTTGTTATGGCAAAATCCAACTTATCCGCTTTTTGTTTCTTCCCCCGTGTTCTTAGTGTCCTTTTCAAGAAATCATTGCCCATGCAATGTCACAGTGCTTCCCTCTGTATTTTCTTCTAAGAGTCTTACAGTTTTAGCTCTTACCTTGAAAACTGGATCCGTTTGGACGTAATCTTTGTGTCAGTATCAGGCAATGGCACACTTCATCTGTTTCCATGTGGATAGCGCTGCTCAGCCCCATGTGTGGAAAGGGCTGTCCTTCCTCTGTTGAGCAGTCTTGGCTCTTTTGTCAGAACTATTAGGTCATGTCTTTGATGAAGAGAAGGTTTCATGCCAGTGTCACACTGTTCTGGTCACTTTCGCTCTGTAGTGAGCTTTGAAACTAAGATGTGGAAGACCTCCAATTTCAGTGAATTTTTGTAAGATTATTGCAAACATTTGTGGGTTTGTTGAAATTCCATATCGATTCTTAAATAGATTTTTCTGTTTCTGCACAAAAGTCTTTGGGATTTTAATAGGAATTGTATCAAATATATAGATGGTTGGGGTATTCCAATCCATGAGCATGGGTGTCTCATTGATTTGTTTCTTTTTTATTTTGTTTTAGAAATGTTTGGTAGTTTTCAGTGTTTATGTCTTTCCCCTCCTTGGTTTAGTTTTTTCCCAAGTATTCTATTTTTTCTGGTGCTACTGTAAATAAAGGTGTTTTCTCAATTTTCTTGGTGGGAGATTTTTCATTGTTGTTGTAAAGAAATGGAAATGATATTGAGTTCACCTTATTTATTAGTTCTAACAGTTTTGCTTTTTGTGGAAGATGGAATGTTTAGGGTTTTCTACATATAAGATTATATTTTCTGTTAAAAGAGAAAAAATATTTTTCTTTCTTTTCAATTCATACACCTCTTATTCATCTTCTTGACTAATTGTTTTGGTCACACTTCCAGGACTATGTTGAATAAGTGGGGAAGACTGTATTTTTAGCAGATTCACAACCAAAGGAACATTTTTGGTATTGTCCATGGAGTATTCAGTTAGCTGTGGGCTTTCAGGTATGCCTTTTACAATATCAAGTAGTTTTCTTCTATTTTTACCGTTCCTGTTTTTTTAAAAAAAGTATAACCACTTTTCTGCAGAGATTTTCTTTATGGTGATATACAATCCACAGACTAGGAAGTGAAGTCCTGTTTACAGTGAGAAATCTTTTAAACGGAGCTGCTCTGGGTACAGGTGATGAAATCTTGGTAGGGTCATCTTTATTGCCTAGTAAGTCTGTTCATAAGAGGTACTTGCTTTCCCCCTCACTGCAAAGTTTCCTTGGTCCCAGAGCTGGACAGAGGTGCTCAGCCTGCCTTTTCCAGCATACACACAAGTTTACATGAAGAGTGGGACCTGTCTTTTTTGAAGTTAAAGAAAATTCAGTGAAAGCTCATGAGAGAAAACTAACTAATGATGAGGGAATGAAACACATAAGCTAAGAAGGGTTTCCTGTGCTGGTACTCCAGAGATGTCTGTGTAAACAAGTCAGGTGTGACCCTGGGGCGATGTGGAGTCTGAGAGGAGGGGCAGCCCTCTCCTTACACATTGTCACCTGAACAAAGACAATGGTTGTTCTGCAGAAATCGGGACTATCGTCTGGTGACCTTTACAGAGCTCACTGTGGCCTGTGTGTGCATGAGATTTCTGGGTAAACAGCATGGTCACAGGTCCCAAGCCCACCCTCAGTCAGTCCCATCTTCTGTTTCTCAACAAGCCTGTTAGAGCACCCTCCTAGCCAGCAGCACCACAGTCAGAGAGCATAGGGATGCTGAAGCCCTGACCCGCCACACAAATGCAATCTTCACCCAGTGACAGTTCAATGGCATGGATCTGTCATTCATGGAGAGAATGAAGCGGTCCCAGTGTGAGAGTACTCCAGCCTATGCACTTCTGGGACAGTTGTGAGGGATCCGATTGCCCGATGCCAAGAAACGTGACTCCCTCTGCCGGAGTTTGGTGGAAAGGAAAGGAATTGTTTAGTTAGAGGTTTTACTGATTTGGAATGATGGCATAATCCTGCTGTTAAGTCTCACTCCCTTTAAAACATCCACAAACACATGGTCCTGGCCCCACCCCCACCCAAACAGGCCAGTTCCAGAATACGCCAGTCAGAGTTACCGTCTTTCAGAAAACCAGAAGTTCACAGCTCTGCATTCCTCGTCACAGTTCAGCATTCAGGCATCTCCCACTAATCCATGCTTGGCCAGACAGGCCCCCTGCAATTCCATCAGCTGTGCCGCTGTGTTGTCCAGCCTTTAATCCAATACCACAGGGCACTTTTTTCCACTCCAGCCTTATGGCTGGCCGTTGGGGGCCCTTCTTGGCAGACCCCATACTCTTTCCCAAACCACATGGCAGAGGGAGAGAGAGAGAAAGCAAGAGCGAGAGTGAGAGCCACGTGGCGGCTGAGTCTAGGTTAAATCCTGGCCGGGAGCTTCTGGCATGACCCAATTTCTGGCATCTCCCACTATGGGCTACATTTGCCCATTGCTCTTTGTATAGTTGGCATTCCTTCAGCTGCCATATCAGTCTAGGCCGGCGTGGCCCAGTGATGCAGGGCAAACCACCTTCCTGCCTCTTGCACAAGCACTGTAGCGAGGGAACCACCTCCCTGCTTCATGCAGGTGTTATAAGCTCCCAGGGTACATTCAGAAAATCATGCGCATCTCCTTTGCCCTGAGCAGCTGCCACAATTTTTAATATAACCATTAAGCTAGCCATGTTGCCATAGATATACAAAGTCTCTCAGTCACCATGTTCTGCTTCCCCCATCTCCAAGCCAGGTTTGTGGGGGATATCTCCATTTTAGGGACCTCTAGCTCAACACCCCACTACAGTTCCCCCTTTCAGACTTTGGACTCTTTATAATCTTATAAAAGACAATGGAGAAAGTGTCATTATCTTCTGGAGCTACTTCCTACTGGACATGGCTGTTGTCCTACCTACCCCTGGGTCCAGGAATCCCTAACAGAGTGAGGGTGTGGAGCAGAAAGTGGCCTTCATTTGTGGAGAAGGACCTTGCAAAGTCTTTCTGGCTGTCCCCAGGGAGTTGCACGTTTGGTGTCCAAAGACTGGCACTGCTGAACAAGTTGTCATACTTGTCATATTCTGGAGGTGACAGATTTGGCAACAGGGATAGAAGGAACAATCAAGACCATAAGCACTAAATGACAGAGGTAGGAACTAATTCTTTAACATCCCATATTAGGGAAAGAGTGGCTTTTCTGGGGGAAGGTGTGCAAGGCACATCACACCTGTCAAAATCCCTTTCTGTCCACTATACTTAGCTTGGGCTGAGGGGAATATTTTTAGGAATTTCCCCCTTCGAGACTTCTGGGCCCTTTCTGTCCAAGCCATGAGGGCGGAAAAGGAAACAGCTTTAAAGTGAAACACACAGACTGCCTCATACTTCACCAATCAAACCACTTAGTGCAGCCAAACCGTTGACTCTCAGTGGGTGGTCAGTCGGATGGGCTTCTTAAGTGAGGTCTACATCATGTAACCAATCACTCAGGTACTGAGGTCATAGGCTTATGCCCTATGAAAACAGAAGGAAGAGCACACATGTTAATTCACTCAACAGTCTACACACCAGTCTCTGAGTTTGTGGGACTGTCTTTTGGGAAGACATCCAGGTACAAGGACTTAGCTGCCATGACATGTGACAATGGCAACTTGACAGATCCTTTGTGACTGTTAATTATGCATCTCTGATGATGTCACAAACCCAGTTTCAACTTCCAAATAAAAACAAACTTTCAAGGCAGTTAGCTGCACTAGTCTTATGTCCGCCATTGAGCATTGTGATTTGATTTTTCTCCTTAAGATCACCCTCATTATCATTAAAGGGACCGCATTAAGTCCAAATTTAATTTAGCCTATTCATTTGCATAAACACACCAAGAGCAGCCTGGATCATGCATGGTCTTTGAGTCTGCCTTGCTAGAACTCACACAAGGAGCCTTTATATTGACTCTTTCGTCTTCCCTTCCCTGCACAGAAGCTGAGACACACACCTGCCATCTGGCCTCACCTGAACCACCTGCTTCTTTTAAGTCCTTGAGATTTCTACTGTGTCTTAGGTTTCCTTTTAGCCATCTTTCAGGAAAGCAAACTTTGTTCCTTCCCTGGAAAGACTGCCATGAAGCACACAACCACCAAGGTACCAGGCTTTTCCTCATAGGCTTTCTCTAGCTTCAAAAGTCAATCCCAGTTCCTCAAGGCTTTCTGGTGACATCCAGAACCCAAACTCACCTCCTTCAAGCCTGACATTCCAGTTAAAATCTTGGTTGACAAAACCACCATTAGCAACAGGTCTTACTGGTTTCATGCAAAGAAACCCGATGCCATCACTCCTTCAGAATGCCAAATTCTGGAGGGATTAAGTAGGGAGAAAAATATAAAGTATGAAGAAAAATCCCTGTCCTTCTAATATCCACTAAAATTACATCTCCATGTCTTATACTTCCCCTTGTTCACTTTCCTACATAGTGTGAAGTTTTAACTTTCCATGGGAAACCTCAATTTCCTTTCAGAACAGAAACAAAGCAAAATTCAAAATACAGACAGAGTTCCAGAATCTCAAACTCAGTTTCTTGGCAGAGACACGGTTTTTTACCATAGGCCGGAATACTCATCAGCCCTGAATGACCTTTCCTAGGTCTCACATGGTAAACACATTCTCCTCAAATGGTTACAGGTGATCTTTCCTAGGTCTCACTGGTCAAACAGCGGAGACAGAGGATTCCTGATGTGCCCCAAACAGCAAAATCCACACCACACTCCCATAAAATCAGAAAACAAGCAGATAAGTTTTCCTTTCCTTCAAATTTAAAACATTTGCAAACTGCCCTGGCTGGTGTGGCTCAGTGGTTTGCGTGCCAGCCTGTGAACGGAAAGGTCATCAGTTCCATTCCCAGTCGGGGCACATGCCTGGGTTGCAGGCCAGGTCCCTTGTTGGGGGCGTGCGAGAGGCAACCGATTTATTGTTTCTCTCGCACATCCGTGTTTCTCTCCCTCTCTTTCTCCTTTCCTCTCTCACTGAAAATAAATAAATAAAATCTTTAAATAAATAAATGAATAAAATATCCACAAACTTTCTGAATATCTTTACTTCTTCAGATTTAGCCATCCACTTTCAATCCTTGTCTTCTTTGTGGTGTGATTCATTTTCTCAGTCTTTCCCATGCATTGAGGTCTCCAAGATGCACGAAATGTCCATTGAATTCGCAGGGCCTGTCCAACCTGCTGGGAGACCTCCAAAGTGAACAATGGTCCCCAGCCCATTTGAACGCTGTGAGGAAGTCCAGACCTAGGACTTATTTCTTTCAGTAAGAGTTTTGCCGCCTCAGTTTCAGTGGGGTATGCCTCTATGCATCCAGAAAAAGTATCACCAAAGACCAACAAAAGTTTGAAATTCCCCCTGGTCTTAGGCATTTGTGTGAAGCCCACCTGGCAGTCCTCAAATGGACACATCCCTTTATATTGAACTCTCTTTTCCATTAGGACATGCTCTATTTTAGGGTTATTCTTGGCACATATTTGACAGGCTTAGGTGAACCTCTGGACAGTCTTTTGCAAATAAGGGTCTTTTAAATGTGGCCTAATGAAGTCCATCAAAGTATCCCTTCCATAACGGGTCCCTTCATGTAGGTGTTTGAGGATGGGGTACACTAGGGCCTCGGAGTAAAATCACGGGTATTGATCTTCCACATAGAATTGGGATCAGTGTTAGTGAATCCCCATTCATTGGGCCATTCCTCATCCTATTCTGTGTAATGAAGTTTAAACTCTGAAAAGTCCAGACAGGGGACCAAAACCCCTAGGCATGGTGGCTCTCTGGCTGCCTGTCTTACTGTTTTATCAGCAGTTTGGTTTCCCTGACTTGTTTGGGAACTGTCCCTCTGGTGTCCTGGGCAATGCATTGTGGCAACCTGGTCCAGTAGATTTACTGCCTCTAGCAGTTGTAAAATCCCCTCTGCACATTTGACATCCTTGTTCTCCGAGCTTAGGAGTCCTCTCTCCCTCCATATTGCTTTATGGGCACAGACTACCATGAAGGCATATTTGGAGTCTGTCTACGTGGTAACTTTATTTCCTCGGGACAGCATTAAGGCTCTCATGAGGGCTGTTAGTTCAGCCTTTTGCACTGAGGTTCTCTGAGGTTGTGCAAGGGCTTGGGCTTCTATTGTCTTGTCTGTTGTGACTACCCCATACCCAGCTCGTCGCTGGCAGTTGTCCATGAAGCTGCACCTGTCTGTATATAGCTCCCAGTCTGGTGCTGCCAGATGCTGGTCCAGCACATCTGGCCTGCTAAAATAAACTTGGTCAATAATTTCCAAGCACTCATGCTCAAGGGCTGAGTCCCCTTCTGAATCTGGAAGTAGGGTGCTGGGTTCAGGGTTATGGTGGTCTGCAAGGTGACATGTGCATTATCCAGCAGAATGGCTTGGTATTTACCCATATGCCCTGCTGTCAGTCAATACCTCCTTTTCTGTTCCAGTAGAGTCAGGACCTGGTGTGGTACCAATACTGTGGTGGGCTGTCCCAAAGTGAACTTCTCAGCTTCTTGTACAATGGCATAGGTAGCAGCTACTTGTTGGAGGCATGGTGGCCATCCCTTTGTCATGTGATCCAACATCTTTGAGAGATAGGCTATGTGTCGGGGTATATTTCCCAGAGTCTGGGTTAGTACCCCCAGACAATCCCTTGCCTTTCATGAACGTACAATTTGAAAGGTTTCTGTAAGCCAGGCAGTCCTAGTGCAGGAGCCAAATCCAGCTTCTCCTTCAAAGTATCAAATGCTACCTGACAATCCTGTCCATTCAAGGGGTTTAGAGTCCAGGCCTTTCAAGGAATTGTACAGTGGTTTTTCTATAAGTCCAAAGCTTGGAATCCAAATTTAACCAAACCCTGCAATTCCTAAGGGCCCACGAAGCTGTCTTCTGTTTTCTGGGATTTTTAATATAGCAGTGGCTTACTTTCTGTCTGCCATCAGGCTCCTGGTACCCTGTTTCAGCTGAAATCCCAGGTACGCCACTTCCTGTTTGCAAATCTGGGCTTTATGAGGTGACACCTAACATCCCCTTTTTGCCAAATGATTTAGGACTGTGATGGTTTTTGCAAACAGTCCTCATAGTTGCTGCTGGCTATCAATAGGTCAACTACATCTTATGAAAGAACTCCTGATCTCAACTGAACATCTCTTAAGTGTTTTCCCAGCACTTCCTCGAATATAGTCGGGGAGTTCTTAAATCCTTGTGGCAGCACAGTCCAGGAGTATTGGAGCATCGCTTTGGTATGTGGGTTCTGCCATTTAAAGGCAAACAGTTGCTGAGCCTCTTCATCTATCTGGATTCAGGAAAAGGTATCCTTCAAGTCCAGGACTGAAAACCATTTGCTATCCCCAGGCACCAGGGTGTAAGGATGGGGCACTGTGGGATGAATGTCCTAAACAACGTCATTTATGGGCCTAAGACCCTGTACAAACTGATATTCATCAGAGTACGGCAGTTTGATAGGCAAACAGGAGTGTCGTATGGTGACTGGCATGGCCGAATTAGTCCTGATTTTAAAAACTTTTGCACACTGGCAGGATCCTCTCAAGTCTCCTCCTAAGGGGGCAGTGATTCCTCCATGGGATTTGTGCCCCTTTTTTTAGACTTACCTTTATGGGTTGCAGATTAACCACTTTGTCTGGGGATCCATCACCCCCAAACAGTTCAATTGACCTGTTCATAGATCTCAGGTAAAAGGGGTTCACCTCTGGGACCCCCTGAAAAGGTCAGGAATGATTACAGTCGGAGGGCATGTCCCAGAGGTACTTCCACACACAACTGCTGTTTTTCTGGTGAAAGGGCTGTGTGTGCATGCAGTTTGCAAAGCAAATCTCGGCCCAACGATGGGATGGGACAATGTGCAGACAGAGAAAACCGTGCACAAGCTCTGACCCCACAAGGCAGCATTCCGGGGGCTGTGGAAGAGCTTGTTCTTGTCACTGCCAAGTCACTCAATGACCAGGACTGCATGTGAACTGTTCTTGTTTAGTTTCGTTTTCGACAATGAGGAGGTAGCTCCCAAATGTACAACAAATCAATTGGCTTGTTCCCCACAGTCAACTGTACCCAGGGCTCCCGTGGGGAAAGTGTAATAGGTCAGGAAATGTCCAGTGGACCCCCTGGGCCCCCTCATTCATCATCAGCCTCCCTTCCCCTTTTCAGCACTTCCTGGCCAGGGTTCTCATTCCTCCAGCCCTCCCTCCACATCCCAGGGGTGGTGCTGGGACCCTCCTGCAACTGCTCAGTTCCTCCCCAGCCTGGGTCATGTCCCTGCTCCTTCTCCTCTCCACCCCCAGGCCACTGAGCCAGAGGAAAGAAAATGCTCCTACAGGGCAAAGGGAGTCACTGAAAATGCTGAGTGTGCAGCACCAGCAACCCCTCCTAGTGCGAGGTTGGCCCCACTCCAGCCTCTCCCACTCCTTAAGCCCTTCCTGGAATCCACCATCCACAGAGCCTTTGCCTCCAACTCGGCAAAGAAAATCTGGCTTCTAGAGCATGAGCTTCTTTCTGGCTTCTGGTCCTCAAACCATGTTGTCTGCACCCAAACAACAAACACAAGGTGTTTCTGCTGCTTAGAGAAACTCACCCCTCCCCCACCTGCAGTCCATGCTACCTGTCTCCTCATTATCTTGTCACTGCTGTTTGGGAGAGGTGTCCCTACATGGCAGAAAAAAGGTAGAGGTTCTCACACAACACAACTTCGTTCCCTCGTTGGTTTTGAAGGTAGAAAATTACAAATTGGGTGGACACTATAATGCAAGGTGACCAATGACTTTATGTGTTTAAAATGGGAGATTTCTGTAAAGGTGCATTAACTTCTGTACATAACTCACATAATGTAACATGAAGGAAAAGCTGCTACGGAAGGAAGGATTATCAGTGTTCTTCATGGTAACTAACCCTCTACCTCTGCTGAGTAAACAGAACATGGGTGTGAACATGTGTAACATCAAAGCACAGAGACCTGAACTAAACAACAGCCTTGACATTCTGCACTTAAGCGAGTGTTAGGTACAACTGTGACCACCGTCTCCACACGGAGCCCTTGGGTGCAAGTCTGCCTGGTTTTGCATCTTCCAGCTGCCCAGATGCCTCTGCGCCCATCTTCTGCTGAGTCCCATGCTCCATCCTGACCCAGGACACCTCCTGCCACCCCTGTTCTATCACTAACAGCCTCCCATGAAAAATCCACCTGGTTCTGGCTCTAGAGACCCTCTGATGGCCGCTGTCGGGGCCGTGGCTTCCTCATCTCTACAATGGGCAGGGCGGTGCTACAAGCAGGACTTTCCGCCCTCCTACTCTCTCTAATGACCTGATTCTAAGGTGTAAGGGACAGAGGCAGACAGAACTCAGATTCCAGGGCCCATGGTTGCATTGGGCACACTAGCAACTATAAAGAAAGAACAGCCTTCTTTTGTCCTGCTGTCCCCAGCCAACCCTGACCCCTGCCCCTTCCTCTGCCACATTTCCCTCACCAGCTTCCCAGAACACTGCCTTCTATGGCCCCCACTCTGTCTGGGCCCTTGGTCTGGCCCTCCTTCTATTACCCCACCTCACATAGCCTGTCTCACAACTCTCACCAACAGGCCCCCTTTGCACTTGGAAGGCTGCAAAGCCTGCAACTTCCACAGCTCCCCTAGGGCCCCTTGATGCCCTGCTCTGCCAGCCCAGTCTGCCTTACCTTCCTCTCTGCTCTTCATTCTTCCTCTGTCCTGTGCCCATTGGTGGCCCTTCTCTGGGCTCCAGCCACCTGGGCAGATGGCTCACCTGCCCCTATGCTCATCTGGCCCAGTCACCACCTCCCACCATCTCCCTGGGGCCATCCTGAAAACTGTTTCTGGGGCTTATGGCTCCCACCAGTGGGCACCTGGGCCTCTAGATGCTTCATGAGTGGGGCACCTCAACCTCCCCAGGAGACAGTGATGGAGTTGGGGGGTCCCTTTAGCACAGGAAAGGCTTCTAGGGCCAGAGAGGCTGGGAAGCAGGAGAGGTGAAGCTCTGCTATGAACAATGGGGTGATGGGAGCCTGAAGGGAGGGGGAGCAAAGGTGGGGCCCTGGATCCTCTAGGGGTGGCAGTACCAGGCTCTCTCTACGCAAGCTTGGCCTCAGAACCCTGACTTGGGTTTATGAGGTTACACCTACAGGTGCCCTAAAGTACTCTGGGACCCCAGGTGTGCTGAGCCAGGATCCAGTGAGCCCATCAGGCCCCCACACTCCTTGCCTGCCAATATTGTCCCCTGGGGCAGGTGCTTTCCTTGTCTGTCTTATCAACTCTCCCTTTTAGAGCTAACAGACTCAACTGTCTCAACAGGGCACTAGCCTTGACTCTTGCGCTCGGTTCGGGACTTGCAGGGGCCACACTCACCTGATTGTTCCTTCTCTGCACCCTTTAACATCAAAGGCTGATTACCTCCCCCCTCAAGGGACAGAACTTGGTGGTTTCTAACTCAGCTGGAATCCCAAAGCCTTGGTTTGCATGAGACCAAGACCTCTCTTCACTTCTCTCACCTGCATTCAACAACAGTGGATTAGCTCAAATGAATGCTCATGGGTCCCCACATTTCCAAACACAAGAGGGAGTTGGCTGTCTGCCACCAGAAAAAGGTCAATTCGAGAGGCAGAGGCTTGTGAGAACGGAAAGAAGTTTTTGGAAAGAGGTTTTTGTTTGTATGCTGCATGATCTGGGAGAATGGCAAAGTCTTGTCTCTAAGCCCATCTCCTCTGAAAAACCTAGGCAAAGTCCAGCCATCCTCTGCAAGATCAAAGCAAAAGGCAGTGTCAAGACTCCTGTTCCTGTTTAAAGTACTGTTCTTTGGTACTCACAGGAGTCTGCTAAG
Source organism: Macrotus californicus (assembly GCA_007922815.1). Taxonomy (NCBI): domain Eukaryota; kingdom Metazoa; phylum Chordata; class Mammalia; order Chiroptera; family Phyllostomidae; genus Macrotus; species Macrotus californicus. The sequence continues at coordinate 15,615 of VMDR010018942.1, forward strand.
CGGTTGCAGGTGACTAAGCTTGTTCCTGGCTGCTGAATGGCTTCAGACTTCCTCTTGGAATCCACGCATGGAACTGGCGTGGACACATCAGGCTGCTAGGGCCACAAGGTTGCATGCTCCAGATGGAAGACTGTGCAAATGCACTGGTGGGCTCTTCACCAGGCAGGTGCGAGAGAGAGAGTCTCTTTCCTAAAGGTCATGGGCCACATGACTGCTATGGTAACGTGGTCCACGGAAAGGGCAGGCCAGTCCTCTGTCCCAGAGCAGGTCCCAAGCAGTGAGTGACGAGTAAGACGAAGAGCCATTTCTTTGCAGCCCTGGGACTATGTCAGCTTTGGATGTGGGATGGGCCAGGCGCTCTCTCTGAACGACAAGTTAACTTCCTAAACTTCTGCACACTCCAGGTGGGTCTACATCCTGGAAAACCCCTTCTTTCCCCAGGTTAGACTGCCAGGCCTCTTTGGTGCAGCAGCCCCCTGCCGCCATTCTGGCTGCTATGGCCCATGTGCTTGCCTCCCCTGGTCCCGCCCCTAATCTGGTCCCAGAAGGGTGTAGGAGGGCTTTTTCCTCTAACCAATTATCCTGCTAGCCTAGAGCATGCTCAGTGTAAGAACCCCTCCATGCTGCCATCTTGCCCATGGACAGGGACGACTCCCCAAGCACAAAGTCAGTCTGTCCCCCTCCCCTGCACGCTAGTTCCCGGGTTCCCGGGAGCAGTGGGTTGCCCACACTCTGGGCCCACCAGCAGCCTAGCTGAGGACCCTGGAAATCCCAAATGGCCTCTTAGGCAGAGCTGAGGGCAGCCTCAGCGGGAGAGGTGGGGCATCTGCATCCAGAAACAGGACCTCTGCACCAGGAGCAGAGTGTCCACAAGACACGCTCTTGGCTACTCCAGCATTGCTGCCTCACACCAGCAGGACTGACGCTGCCTCACCATGGCCCCTGGCAGCATGGCCAACACCATCTCCAAGGGGGAATCTCTGCAGTTCCCTGGCCTCAGGCTGCACCTGGTGGTCCAGACATGCAGACTGTTGGTGTCACCAGAACAAACACTCAGCCCCTGGCTCTGTCAGCTTGCTTCAGGACCTTGAGGAGGTAAGTCTGGGGACCAGATGTGAGGTGACCAAAGCTGTTAACAGCATGAATCTCCTGAAAGCCCCACCCTGAGATCTTGGTGCCAGGGAAGGTGTACACTGACCAGAGGCAGAGAAAAAAATGTAGCCTTGGCCAGTTGGAGGCCAGTGAGCCAAATCCCCAGACTTCCCACCTTCCAGGTCTCCCGCTCCCACACAGTGCACCTAGGGACCTGTTTTTGCTGCCTGGGCAAGAGGCAGCTGCCCCTCAGGAGGCCCGTTTGTCACCACGGTGGGGATTGGCTGGCCCACTGTCCTTGGTGCCTAGGGCTGTGGCGATTCCTGGGACACTAGACTTTCGGTGTTAAACCCAGCGCAGTCCTCAGACAAAAGTGCAAGAACTGGATGCTGCAGGGTGGTTAGGGAGCTCTGCGGACTGCCCCTCTCTCCAGTGTGAGGGCTTCTTTCCCTGACTCACCCCTCTGCGAAGGACAGTGTCTGGCTGGGGTTTTTGGCCCAGGTGCCTGTTTCCAGCTGACTGTGCCCAGGATGCACATCTGCTCTCTGGTTCTGGGAGTGCACATGGGTACCCCCTTACCTCCACCTGGACAAATGGGTGCACACAATCCCTTCATTGCAGAGCTGCCTGACATTAGAGAATACACCTGGGGAAGAATTCGCTACTTTTCCTTTCTCCCTCAGAAATGGCTGGCAGGCACCTCAATTTTGACACCATGGTGACCACATGTTCTAGAAAAGGCTCCCAGGCCACAGACAGACACAGGGACTGTGAGTTACCTCAGCTGCGTTTGGCTGCCTGCATGTGTGACAGTTTGCAACACACCAAATATGACCTGCCTCAGGCCACTAGAGTGAGTGGTCCCGGGCCCAGAGCCACCCCAGCCGGAACCCAGCCTCCTGTTTCGCTGAGGGGCACAGGCAGTGAAAGTTGATGGGACGCCATGTCTGCTCATTATTTGCTCCACCAGGACAGCCCTTTTGAGCTGGCTTCTACAGGGCCTCCAATGAGTAAGAGACAAGCTTGCCATAAAGAGGGTTCTGAGCAATTAGTTCAACCCCGGGGTCCTGAATAATTGTGCTGTGCATTGCAATCTTTCCTCAGCCCTTCCCGAGATCACAGCCAGAATCATGCACACCCACCCCCAGTTGCACAGGCATGCACATACAGACACAGAGACACACATGTGTGTAGACAGGCATCCCCCACACGCATGTACACATGCAATGACATATGTGTATCCAGAAACACATTCAGAGGAGTGCAAGGACATGCATACACTCACACACAACCTCACACACACACTTACAGTTTTGCAGACACACTCACAGAAAGTCACTTATACCCAAAGACACAAGTCTTTATACTACAAACCACACAAATGTATAAGGAGGTCTGAAGTCAGAAATGTGCACACACTCACCCACACACAGAGCTAAACAGTGGCAGGCACACTTCGAACCACCATGGACCTCGGGGAGCTCCACTCCCTCACCTCTGGTGCACGGCCTCCTGCCCCTCCCTGCGGTCCCCCTCCTGGCCTCCAAGCACTTCCAGAGCCCCGAGCAGGAAGGGTGGTGGCAGAATGTTCAAGAGGGACACTCAGAGAGGACGGAGCCAGGGTGCTAGCCACGTAAAGTCACCTTTCTTCTATGTGGCACGATCCTGAGGCTCATCACAGCCCAGGAGCCAGGGTGAAGCCTCCAGATTTCCCCACCACTTGGAATGCAATGGAAGATTACAACTGTTCATGAAGCTTGTATTTGGAAAGTAGTGAATCTAACAGAATTTCAAGAAGTCCCAGGCTCAGTGAAAACAATTAAGGAATAAACCCTACAGAGAGTGACACAGGAAGAATGGAAAACATAGGGCGTACAGAAGTGACACATGAGGTTCACTGTGGTGTGTCTGGCACAAGAGAGCTGTTTGGGTTTTCAGCCATGTGGAGTCACACACAAGCTATCATGTAACTTTGAGGAAACAAATGAGGTGGAATTTTTGTACTACGGTTGCAACTATGCTAATAAACAAACATTG
>VMDR010018943.1:0-18743 GCA_007922815.1 Macrotus californicus
ATGTATTTCATTAATTTTGGAAAATTGTCAATCATTATCTTCTCAAATATTTCCTTTTCATTTTTTCTTTCTGAGATGTCAATCAAACATTCATTAGACTGTCTCATCCTATCATCCATGTCTATGAACCCCTCTTTTTTATTTTTCATCTCTCTTTCTTTGCTGCATTCTGGGTAATGTCTTGGAACTATATATTAATATATTATTCAACTGCTTTCTCCATTTTCCCACCTGTATGCCTAATAGCATGTCACCTATAGCAAGTCCAAAACTAAACTCCTACCTCCCCCAATCTGCTTCTTTCCCAGCCTTTTCCATCTCAGTAAATGGTAACTCCATTTTTCTAATTGCTCAGACCCAAAGCCTAGTGTTACCTTCACTTTTGCTCTTTCACTCATATCCCACATTCAGTCTATCAGCAAATTATATAACCTCTACGCTTATATCCTTGAGGTAGAAGAGAAAATGTACCAATCTGTTTCAGAAGGAAGAACATCAGCCAAAATGTGAAATTGAGACTTAATTCCTTAGCAACAGAGTAAGAGGTAATAACAGCCTGTGTTTTTTACTAGGTATTTCTCTTTGGATCCTGAACATAAGCCTTTGATCTGCACAGGACATTCTTCCGGGAGAGTCGATCTTCATAGATCAGACTATAGACCAGAAAACTGTTCATTAAGCAGAGAATTAGAACAAACAAATTTCCATCAAGCTACAGAGGCCTAATAGACTGTGTTCTTTACTCCAGGCTTCTGTCTAAATAACTCAGGCCGATCATCCAGAATGAGTTATCCTTAGGCCCCCATCCCTTATACCCCAGAATTTTGTTTCAATCTGGTTTCTTGCCTCCATCCTCACCCCTGTGCCTTTGTTTGAGCCTCATCGTCCCTTTCCAGGACTCATGCAGTGGCCTTCTATCCAGTCTACCTTCAGTCTTTCCCCTGCCACTTCATCTTCCACCCTCCCACTGGAATTATTCTCCTAAAAAGACTTTGTGTCACACTACTTCTCTGCTGGAAAACCTCCTTTTGTTCCCCAGGTTTCATTGTCAAATCAAAATGCCTTCACTTGGCATTTTCATTCTACTAACACTATTCTCTAGACTCTCTGAACCTTTCTTCACAAACACTGCAACATTTGGTGTCCTCAGAGGTGTGGCTTCCTCTGCCTGTAAAGCTCTTCTGCCCCCTGTCTGCTTGGTAATCACTTACTTGTCAATTAAAAGCTAGCTCAATGTCATCTCCTCCAGGAAGCCTCTCTGGACTCCTCCAGACAGTGCTCCCCTCTCCTATAGAAATGAACACAGTATATGGCAAATATTTACTTGCACCTATCTCCCCTGTGACATATAGCACCCTGAGGGTAATGACCCTGATAATTCATATTTTAATTCCTGGACCCTAGCACAGTGCTGGGCTCATGCAAGGTGCTCAGAAAGGATTTGATGAATGAATGAATGTCTAAATAAATGAATATGAATGATTGTTTGAGCATTGTGGTAAACTGCTATTTGGTGATGCCTAATGAACGCCCCCCCACATTCATGCCCTTGTGTAGTCCCTCCGACATTGACTCTGGGCTGGGGAGTGACACCTGTCATTTTGGCTTGCAACTCAGTGGGCAGAATAGATCATGTGTCCTTGCCTGACTGCAAAATGTATGAAAGTGCGATACTCTCAACAGTGCGATTGGCAGACTGCTTTCAGCTCTCAGCCCCTTCAGGGTCTGCCTTGGTTACAGAGGGTGCCTCATCCAGGTCATGGCCTTCAGAGGTGGGCCCTATCCATTGATCAATGGCTGTGTGAGTATGAAAATCTGGCCATCTAGGTGCAACTCAGGACAACTCTGAAGGGCCATTCTCACTCCAGAGCTTCCCATGGGGGTGGCTGAGGCTGTCACTGGGCATGCTTCATGGCTGACTTGATCCTTTGCCTTCCCACCCCTGCTTCCTCTCCTCCTTTCCAAGGGGACTTAATAAACACACTGAGTGCTCACCTCTGCCTCAGAGTCTTCCCAGGAATCCAACCCGCGACACTTAAGTGAGTTAATTTGCCTCCTCGTGTCTGGCTTCCTTCATCCATGCAGTAGCTGTGGTAACGCCTTTCTGGAGGCTTGTGATGCAGATGAAATGAGACCTGTCTGTACAGCCCTGTCTGGGGTGAGCAGCCAGGACAGGGGAGTGATTCTCATTAGTATGTTTACAGGCTGGAGCTTGCTGACTGGAAATGACAGCAAGTTGCTGCAAGGGATTGTTTTGTGCTTTAGAACCTGCACCTCACTGAGTGCTGCCAGGCCACGCTTGTCCCTCTGCAGTGTGTCCTGTGTCTTCTGGAGTCCCTCCTGCTGTGCTAAGGCTGGTAATTCACCTGTGCCAGCTCAGTGTGTGGTGTGACAATCTACAGGGTGGCCGCAGAAGCCCCACCACTGCCCTGAAGGAAAGGGTTGGGGAAGCTGGGTCCCCTAGCGGGAAGCCATCACTGCAGGATATTTCTCATTTTTTGAGCCCCAGGGGGTAGTGTGGGGGGGTGGAATTAGAGCAGGGGAGCTGTCTGGATGAGCTGCTGTCCTCAGGGGTCCCCAGCAGGACCTCGGCTTTCTATAAGCACGAGCACCAAGTCTAATGCCTCCCTAATCCCTTTCAGTGTGGTGGCCATAGCATGCACCTGTACTTAAACTGGAGCACACCATTTCCCTTTTTAGGAACCTGCAACTTTTCTGGCTTGGGTGAGTCACCTCATGGTGGGCTAGCACTGGCTTTAAAAAATTATTATTATTTTTATTACAAAAGTAATGCAAAATCCACCTTCGGGCTGTCCATTGGAGAAACATGTAAGAAATACAGATCAAATACACATGCATGTATGCAAACACAAGAAAAGACAAGAAAAAAGTAATCTGTTATCCTGACTACAGATAAAAACATAACATTTTGGGACATACCCTTATATACTTTATTTTTTATATGTACTTGTCAATATGCAGCACAGTCATACCATATATCCCTTTAAAATATGTCAATTGTCGATTGAACCATATACACTTCACAGAGCAAGAGAAAACAATTTAAACATCAGGGGTAATTCTGCCTGCTAGTTTACTCAAAGAGTGAGCATGAGATAGAAGCTACAAATCTTCTGTGCCTCAGTTGCTCTTAGTTCAGATGTGTCTCTCCCATCTTGCCAAGTGATACTAGTGTCTAGGACACATATTTTTCACACACTATGACCCCTATGTGCAAATAAACTACTCTGTCGGGCTCACCCTGAGAAACAGTGACCTCGCTGCGGAGGATTTAGTGCTGATCTTCCAATATGTTGCTGTCCAAGTTACTTTCAAGGGTGATTTGACTGTTGGTGATTTCCTCTTATTGCCTGTTTTTAGAAGCCACCCCCTCCAGAGGGTGCAGTTTCACTGCACATCTGTTTGTAATATTTAGGATGTTTTCAATTTTCCAGTAAGAACAGAGATACTGAGATAAACATTCTTGTCCATAACATACTACCCTCTGTCCAGTCACTTCTTTAGGATAGATTTCTAGAGGTAGATGTGATGGTTAATCTTATGGGTCAACTTGACTGGGCTGTGGGGTGCCCAGATACTTAGTTAAACATGATTTCTGATTGTGTGTATATGGGTGTTTCCAAATGAGATTAACATTTGAATCTGTGGACAAGTAAAACAGATTGCCCACCCCCCATGTGGGTGGGCCTCATCCAATCTGTTGAGGGCCTGAGTAGATCAAAAAGCCAAGGAAAAGAAGAATTTGCTCTCCACCTGACTGTTGGGCTGAAACGTCCATTTTCTGCCCTTGGTTGGGACTTACACCACCAGCTCTCCTGAGTCCCCACTTTGCAGACAGCAGATCATGAGACAGCCCCCAGAATCACAGGAGCCAGTTCCTTATAATAAATCTTTTTTATTGGACCATCTGTGTTCATTCTTATCTTTATCTGCTAGCTTTGAAGTCAGACAGAACCCGCTCAAACTCAAGTCTCACTTCTTACTAACTGGCTAGTTTCTTAACCTCTCAGAGTCGTGGTTCCCATGTTGTAAAATGGAGTCCACAACGCTTTCCACCTTGAGGTTTTTGTGAACATCAAAAGCAACTAGCATGGTGCTGATATAGTAATTTAAGTGCAATTTGAAGGAATACTGTCCTACTGGAGAAGCCTGACTAATACAATAGAGTAGTGCTAACCCCCACTGCCCCCCACCCCTAAGAACAATGCTGTGGCCATACACTTCCACCAACAGTGTAGGGGTGTACCTTATTTCATTTTGCTTGCTAATACTGAGTATTACCACTCAAAAAATATCAGGGGATATGGTCTTTTTTAAAAAATATGCAGCCCATATACTTGGTATGTAATTCAAGCAATACAAAATGGTTTATGATTATTTTATTTTATTTTTTTAAGATTTTATTTTTTAGAGAGAGGAGAAGGGAAAGAGAAAGAGAAGCAGAGTAACATTGATGTGCAAGAGAAACATTGATCAGTTGTCTCTTGCACGCCCCCAAACAGGGATCAGGCCCACAACCCAGCAATGTGACTTGACTGGGAATTGAACCTACAACCTTTTGGTTTGCAGGCTGGCGCTCAACCCACTGAGTCACACCAGCCAGGGCTAAAATGGTTTATGGTTAAAAGTAAGGTTGCCATTCTCATCCTCCAATCCCTTAGTTCTCTTCCTGAGAGGTAACCCCTGTTAGCTGTTTCTGGAATCCCCTTCTGGAAATACCTTTGATCTGTACAGTCCAACATGGTGGCCACTAGCTATACGTGGTTATTGAACATTTGAAATGTGGCTATTCCGAATTGAGATGTGCTGTAAGTATAACATACACACTGGGTTTCAAAGACTTAAAACACAAAATAGAATGTATAGAATATGGATTATATGTTGAAATGATACAATATTGATAAATTGGGTTAGATAAAAAATATGTGTTTTAAAAATTTCTTATTGATTTTTTAGAGAGAATGAGAGAGAGATTTGTTTTTCCACTTATGCATACATCCATTGGTTGATCTTTGCATGTGCCCTGACTGGGGAATGGAATATACAACCTTGGGATGACGCTCTAACCAAATGATACCTGTGCAGGTAGATAAAATATCTTATTAAAATTAATTTCACCTGTTTCTTCCTACTTTTTAAAAGTGCAGCAACTAGAAAATTTTGAATTACATCTGTAGCTCCTATGATGCCTCTATTGGTCAGAGCTATTCCATATATATTGGAAGTGTTTGCTTATAGATCTTCCTCCTTTTATTTACCCAAATGATGGCATCTCAGGCATTTAGCAGGAGAAATGCCCAACCAAAGCTGTGATTTTACATTGCTGAGTGCTGCTGGGCAGCCCCACTGGCCCAAGCTAAACCTTGGGCTGAGTCACAAGCAGGGATCAGCAAGCCAGAGCATGGGGATGGGGGGTGGGGGAGGTGCCCTGTTGTCCTTAGGTCAGAGGTCACTAGGACCACCTGTCCCCTTCCTGGCTGGAGCCTCGGGGCTGAGGTGCAGTCTTGCCTTTGGAATGTCTGTAACATTTAGCTGCCCTAGCTCATGACTCTCCTTTAAAAACAAAATAAAATTCAAACTTTTAAATTCATATTGTCCTCTGGGCCATGAAATTGTCAGCATGAGGCTCGACGTGTGATGGGTACAGGTCTTCATATTTTCTGTCTCACGTTGACAGGTTTTGTTAGGCCAAGTCTATATCCAGGAAGGCCAAAGTCAGTTTGGTCTAGGAATATGAAGTGAGCTGTATGTCAAGGTCAGCGAAATGGAAAAAAAAAAAAGATTTTTTTTGTAATTGTCAGCACTTTGTAGGTTATATTTGGTCCTAGAATGTACAGGCTAATTGGTTTTTCCCTCTGTATATACAAATCCACTATTGCAGAAAACTAAAAACTTAAAAAAAAAAGAAAAAGAATTTGGCTACCAGAGAAAAGATACAGGAAACTACAGCATGTGAGGATTACATTAAGTTCCAGGATGAGGCAGGGCAGGTTTGGAGTGTTAATGCAGGAAAGACTGGCAAGGAAAGATCAATTGAAACCATCTGCTTCTAGAAGAGGGCCAGGTGCCACCCTGACAGATGGGCACGAATGCGAGCCTGGCATGGAGCCAGCTGATGCTCGGCCTAATGGCAGAGAGCACAGTCTCTCCTCAGCGTGTGTGGCCACCACCCAAACCTGGTCAAGGCGAACCACAGGGGCCTGTAACCCTGTCTTTCTGCTTTCTGAGGTGGAATTCTACACACTGCTTCTGACTGTAAGTGGAGTTACCATAAGGAGACAGGCAGGAGGGTGTTGTGGGCTACTCACTTATGTGTTGTTTATAAAGCGGTCCATTTGAAAAGCATTCTTGCTTCCCATTCTGTCAAAATGTGCCCATTAGTGCTTAGTCAAAAATTTCCCATGACCTTTGGCCTAGGAACTGTTCCAAGAGGTAAGGCCGGGAAGTGGGTTGACATTAGCTTGGTGTTGCCAGTTGAAAACCTTTTCTCTCTGTCAAAATGGATGCATACATGAATGACATTTATTGTTTTTGCCTTCCCTTTCCATTTCAAAAAAAGTATTCTATGCAGTCTCACCTGTGGTAGCTCACACAGATGGCCACAATTCTCACCCCTCCTTTAATCCCTTGGTCATGTGACTTTGCAGTGCCTTCTCACAGTGGGTGGGTTGATCTACCCCACCTGTGGATGCTGGCTCAGCCAGGTGGCTTGCTTTGGCCAATGGGCCACTAGTAGGCATGACATAGAGGCTGGAAATGGCTTGTGCATTGGAGCTTGCTCTCTCTTGGGCATCTGCCATCTCCATGATAATATGCCAGGCTAGCCTACTGGACCATGAGAAACGTGTGGAGCAGAGCGGAGCCGAGGCCAGCCACCTACCAGCCATGAGTGAGTTCAGCTGACATCAGCAGAGTCACCCAGCCAACTTCCAGATGCACAAGTACTTATTGCTGTATGCCACTGAGCTTTGACTTGGTTGTTAGGCGGCATCATTACAGCAGAAGCTAACTGGTATATCCAAAAAGCTAGAGGGCCTGAATTTGCCTTCGGTGGATAAGGGAAGAGAAATCCATTTTTCACATGCTTACTAGCCAATGCTGCCCACTGATAATATTTATAAAAGAATTGGTGCAAATTTGTCTCCAATTGCAGCAGCCCCAACAGCAGAATCCTGGGAGATTTCAGTGACCCAGAGCAGTCATAAATTAAGCCGTGTTGGAACTACATATGGTTTTATAATACAATCACCCATAAAACCTTAAGAGTTCCTTTAGAAAAATGTTCAAAAATCACATGTGGACAAAAAGCTCCATCTGTGTAGCTGGAGCCAGCTAGTGTTTGTTTTAGAAACTTCCCTACTTCCTGACTTGCAGGAGTTCACCCTCCACACTCAGCAGGGTAATAATGTTGGTGTCTGCATTAATGTCCTGTGCCTGTAACGAGACTCTTACATCCACGTAGAAGGTAATTTCAGTACTTCTCACAGCAGGGTCGTAATTCTTAAATACTTAAAATATTATGTATGTTGTCTCTCCTGATGAATAGAACATTTTTTTCATCTCACTGTTAACAAAGTTAGATTCTCTCAAGTGATTGAAAAGCACTCTGCCAGCCTAAAGTTCTATAAAAACTCTAAGTAATAGCAACAATAAAACCTTATTAGCCATTTCGGGCTCTGAATCAAGATTTTCAATCCTTGGCATCTAATTAAACGTTTTACATTCTACAGGAACATGTAGCATTATACCTTTCTCCAAATGCTTCCTTTCCTGACGGGGATTAGAAAATTGGTCAGGACTTTGTATGAGGTGCACACATGCAACTCGAAATAAAGACGTCTTTGGTAATGCTTTTGAACATTATGAGCCTTGAATCTGGCTGATGTTGCTAACTGCTGGTAGGGTTGGGAGACAGTAAGAAAGCCATTGTTTGGGTCTGAAAACCTACAGGCATCTCAGATGCTTTAGGGATGTTATCTTGTTATAGTCTTACACCTGTTTTATGTAGCAGGTACAGCATTACCTGTAAATTATGGAGAAATGAGAGGTGAGTGCCAGCAAGAACCTGTGAGTTCAGGCTTAAACCTCATCAACCCTTTGCCCTGGCCCAGTGGCTCAGTTGGTTGGAGCATCATCCCTTGCACCAGAGGATTGCGGGTTCAATTCCCAGTCAGGGCACATACCTAGGTTGCGATTTCATCCCAATTTGGGGCACATACAGGAGGCAACTGATTGATGTTTCTCTCCTTTCTGCCCAACCAGAGAACCCAAGTTGCTGTCCAGAGCGGGACAATTCTACAAAACAAAACCGAATAACCAGGATCTGGAGCCAGTGAGGCACTTTGCAGGGGAAACAGGCCATGATATTTGTGATTCTGCTCCCTCCACCCACTTTGAAAAAGCGCCCATTGTCCCAGGGGATATGTTAATCTGAGAGCAGTCAAGGAACAAGGGAGATTGACTATGGTGCAGCCAAGAGCTGCTGTGACTATGGCCCAGTCAGTTTTGCCATGTCCTCTCACATAGCCTCAATCTCCAATGGCGGCCAGCAGCATCATCACAGTAAGACAAACACTACTCTCCACTGCTGGAGGTGCAGGAGCTCATGCATCTGAGCACTCGGGGTAGCAGCAAGGTGCCTCTTGGGCTGTGCCCTTTGTCCCCTCATTGTTAACATGGCTTTCCTGCAAGAGCCCCCACCAATATACCAAGTACATGTCCAGGTCAAGGGCCCTCAGTGATGGCAAAGCCCTTAGAAGAGGTCCCAGCTGTATTCCATGGTCACTGCCCTGTGCTTTCTGTGTGAAGTGTTCTGAACTAATGGTCTTGGCCCAAAGGGCTTAAGGCCTGCCAAAATCTTTCGGGGTAAGGAGGATGATAGTGTCCAATGTCAGCTTGGAAAAGGGAGGGTTGGATCCAGGAAGCTTGACTCTGTCTATTTTGATGATTGTCTTAGGCAAGTTGCTACAGTTTCTTATGGTTAATATAGGAGTAATTCAGCCTTCAGAGGGCTCCAGTAAAACTAGAGGAACCCATATCTCTCTCAGACAGATGGGAATGGGGGCTGGTGTCTCAGATAGTGCTCTTTACAGAGCCCGACTGGGGGCTATGGAGAAATGCACACGAAATAGAAGCCAGGTAATGAAAGTTCCAAGCACAGTAGCACATAATTAGGCAATTATTGAGCTAAGACTTTAGCTTTAAGTCCTGAAACTTCCGAGTCAGAAAATTCTTCTAATAATAGTTAATAAGAACATAATCCTTAACCATAAGAAGCAGGGAAAGTTGTCTAGAAGACAAACTGTGGGCTACAGCTGAGTTAACAAACAAAAGTGCAGATTTGTGATGACTTTAACTGAAAAGAATGGAACAATAGTAAGTGCACTGAGGCTTGGCAAAGGGGAGAAGGCACCTGCAGGAAACACGGAAAAACCCTTTTTACCTTGATTAGCTCTTAATGAGTTTTTGACTGAATTGGAGGGACCACTCTTTTACCTCCATCTTGTGGTCAAACACAGAACTGTAGCCCACTCTGGTCTTTTCTCCCACCAACACCCCCCACCCCCGCTTTTTTAAAAAATAACTTTATTTGATAATAAGCAGTTAGTTCTCATCCACATTAACTGTAGATTTTTGAAAGTGGTGACAGGTATGTCGGTAACCAACAGTATAGAGCATGTCTGGTGAATCTTCATCCTCATTCTGAGTTCTGGACAATCGCATCTGGATATGATTCCTTCATCCTTTGGCCCAGACAGCTTTGTTGAGCCTGGTGTTCATGTGTACTTTGGAGTTCCCAACCCTTTCATGGCAAATTTCCAGATCTCTGTGAATGCGCGGGGGGCATGCTTCTTGAAACCCACTCCATGGATGCGTTTGTGAATGTTGATGGTGTATTGTCCGGTCACTACCTCACTGATGGCAGAACAGCCCTTCTTCTCATCACTTGTCTTTTCGGGAGCAATTCTGCCTGGCTCAAGTGGGAAAGGAAGCTCGCCCACTTTCTCTTTTTGCCAAATATCCCCATGTTTCAGTCCCCAAAGTGGGAGTCAGCTGACTGAATTTGCCCGACTGTTTCACCTCTGTGGTTTGCAAGTCCCAGCTCTATTCCATGCTAGAACCATAGCTGTTTTTACTTGGCCCTTTCTCTCCTTTGTCAAGAGACACTTCCAAGCATGCCTGGCTGAGGAAGTGTGTGTGGAATGTGGTGGGTACCAGAACAGCGCTGATGGCAGGATACACATGTGTGGGGTCATGGGGTGAAAACAGAGGAGGCTCCAGGCATGTGGGGCCTGAAAGTTACACAATTTTGAGGTCCCTCTTTAAGTAAAAGAAGAGAAGATTACAGGTACAGTTTGGTGACTTGAGAAATCACAAGAAATTCTAAATTTTAAGAGTTGATAGCTACCTAAACCTCATAAAATCCACGCAAGGTAACACATAGTTTTTACCTGCCTAACATACCTCTACAGTACTTTTTATCTTAAAACTTTTGGCTGCATACTCAGTGACTGATTTTTGGTTTGATCAATAATTCCAAAAAATATATAAAGTTAATCTGAAATTAGGGCATACAAAAGCAATTCAAATGCCTTCTTAAATTGCCACTACATGGTATTGGGCTACATAATTATATAATCAAATTACTCTTATGGGATAAAAATTGACTCATTGATAAATATGTTTCTTTAGGGTATTTTGCTGTGTCAGTGGCAATTTTTGCCTGCAGTTGCATCTGGAACTGCCAGACTTCATCAGAACTAGAGGCATCAGATATTCCAAGATATGGTCCAATTCACTGAGGTGGATAAAACATGTGACTTCACAGACAGACCTACTCACTGTTGGTTGCACTGGTATAGGTTTGTGCCCTACAAACCAGGAATTCTGATAAATTCTACTCCACATACATTCCATGAAAAAGGAAAAAGAAATAATAGTGCATTCAGAATTGTATACATTGTATTGCTGGATATATTCCTGACAGCAGAGAATTCCTTTGTCTAGGGATGAATAAGAACTAAATCCCCTGCTTACAATTTTTCATGTCTGATGATTGGAAGAATTTTCCACAGACTTGCTTTTGACTTCATACCTTTTGAGCCTTGTTTCTCTTCCGCTACCCATATTTTTCTGGTTCTGGGCACCATAGGACATGTTTACATTGAGATACAACCTCTGAGCCTGAATCCTGATGTTATATCCCCTGGGGAGTCAGCCCAGTGGGTGGTGAGAGTGTTCCTGGAAGCTGTTCTTACACTGGGATAGTGGGTAGCGACATCTTACAAACACACACAAAATGTCCCACTAAACCTAAATTAAATATGTTCTGAACTCAACTTCCCCATAGTTGGCTATAAAAAAATTCTCCTAGCTACTCCAATACTACCATTTCTGAGTGGAAGTATGGCTGACAGGAGGTAGGTATGGAAGGACATTGGTCATAGATGGACAGATAGATGAATAAGATACAGCACTGCCCTCAAGAATCCTGCAGCTCAGTAGGTCATTTAAAGATGGCATCTCAGCAGCTATTGTACAAGATGGAAATTGATGAAGGCCTTAAGAAGGGTAAAGATAAACAACAAAAACAATGATAAAAAGCTAACAATCATTGAGTATTTTCTATGTGCCATATACTTTTCTAAGCATTTTACATGTGCAAAATCTTTTAAACCTCACAGCAAGTCTATAGAGCAGGTAATTTTATTAACAGCCCATTTTTAGATATGGAAACTGAGGCCAAGAGAGATTTAATGAGTTATTCAAGGTCACATGGTTAGTAAAGGGCAGATCCTGGGGTGGAGGGTATGTTTGCACCAGGACAAGAAAGTGCTAATGGAGAAGTGGGGAGATGGGTAGGAGGTTGGGTAACTCCTAAAGAGCTGGCTTTGGGGACAAAAACAGTAATACTATTTGCTGAGAAGGCAAATGTAGGAGGAGAAGCTGGCTTGGAAAAAGGTGATGAGTTAGTCCAGTCTTGCCATGTTGATTTGAAACATCTGTGGAACATCCACATAGAAATTATCAGGAAGCAGTTGGATATCTGGGTCCAGAGCACAAGAGAGTGTGCTGGGCAGGAGACAGACAGTGTGGGTCATCCCTGTGTAGAGGTGGTGGACTCCAGGGGCGTGACTGAGATCCCCTGGAAGGTGTTGGGTGTAGGAGGAAGCTGAGCTATAATCCTGGGAGTGGGCAGAGGAAAAAGGGCAGGTAAAGCAGTGGGCAGCGTGGAGGCAGGAAACCCAGCTAGTTGAAGGAGGAAAGCATTTCAGGAAGAGCTCGTGGTCACAGTGGTACATGTTGCAGATAAAGGGTGGTGCTCTGGATTTATAAAAAAAAAAAGAAAAAAAAGAAAAACAAGTCACAATTGAAATGGTTTAGAACAGGCCTCCCTAAGATGTGCTGCTCTGGCATGTGGATTATTTTGAGCTGAAGGCAATTGAGACTGTATGGGCTCAAAAGAAAGTTTTGCCTCTCTCTTAAAGAATTCAAATTGAGGACCTTGCCTGTCATAAGAGTTTTTACTAGAAAGAAGTTTTTATGACTTATCTGTAGGGCAGGGCAAACATCGAATGACTGAACATCTGCTCTTCTATTGTCCTGTGAATGACCTACCTCCCCTCTGATGCCCCAACGTGCCTTATCCCAATCTTAGATACATCATGTATATCCCAATTTCCCTTTTGTCTCTGAACCTCATATGTATGTGAGGTTTCCATATGTATTTATGTAATTAAATTTGGTCATTTTCCTTTCTTTCTTTTATTTGATGGACAGACCCTGCCTCAGGTTTATTTGCACAAAGATGACAGGAGGACCCAAGCCCCATGGAGACAGAAGCCCAGGGGGCACACCAGTCCTTCTGTCTGCACATCGGCAGACAGAGGCCTCTACTGTGGAGCCTTCACAAGGGCCTAGGCACTTTTGGGAGCCTGAGCCTGAGACTGAGCTGCATCTGCAGCCTGGGGCTTGGTTTGAGCCTTGGCCTTGGCCTTTGGCAGGCAGAGCCAGAGACCCTTGGTGATGTAGGCACAAGCATGTTTCCCAAACTTGGGGTGAGCAGTGTAAGCAACTTGACTGAGTTTGCGACTGCCACCCTTTGGGATCTTAGACTTGACCTCCTTGGGCTTGACCAGGGCCTTGATAGCCTCAGGATGTGCACTCATGGCTTTGGTGTTGTTAACCTGCATCTTCTTCAGGCCCTTCTTGTTGTGCTTCTTGGCAAAGCGCATGTTCCTCAGGAACTTGGGGTCTACCCTCTTAAGAGATTTGTATCTTTGTGATTGGGGTTTCTTGATGCTGTTTCTGTACCATTTGGGGGGCTGGTTGTGAGTGGTGTGATTCTCGGACTTGGCTATATCTGTACCCAAGCCCGCAGCTCTTGAAGCATCAGGGATGGGAAGAAAATTTGGTCATTTTTCTCTTGTTAATCTGTCTCATGTAGAATTGTTAGGCCAGCAAAAAGAACCTAGAAGGGTAGAGGAAAGTTTCTTCCTCTCCCACACAATAATCCTGGTGTGTGAGTTTGGATTGTCCCCAAGAGAAGTACTTTAGAGCAAGTAGATTTTAGGAGATTCAGAGAATAAGGTGAGTGGGGAAGTGAGACGGGGAGGGAAGGCAACCAATAAAGAGAGCATTACCAAGCTGGTTTCCACTATGGGCAACTGCTGCTCAGTTCCACAGGGGCCTCAGGAGATGGTGTAGGACACAGAGCTCAGGGGTATCTATCACAGGTTAGGTTCTCTGGAGGCAGAAAGCAAAATGGCATTTGGCATGGGAGATAGTTATTAGGAACAATGTTTGTGGAAGGAGGGGGAGGAAGTGGGATTGGGAACAAAAAGGTCTTAAACTGCAAAGCTGACCTGGCAAAGCCTAGACCAAGCCCCTGGGGAACACTGAAGCCAATGTGGCCAGTCAGAGTTGTCCCATAGTGAGTGAAATAACCAGTCATTGGATGTGGGCATCTAATTGGATCTGGAAAGGAAGTGCCTCAGGACAAGGGGGTTCTTACCGGTTGGAGGCTGTCTGCTGACCCTGAGGCAACAAGTCCCTCCTTGAAGGGGATCTGGGGGCACATCTCTGTGGCCACTACACTCGTCCTCTTGAGGGCTGAGGAAGCTAATCTATGTATGTACCTGAGGGTCATGGTTGAAAATCAACTGGAGGAATGGCAATCCCTCCGTTTTGCTGGCCTGTTGTATACACGGGCAGAGCAGAGCTCCATGGCTTCAGGCAAGAAGAAACCAACGCACAGGAAGAGGTCAAGCCTGAGCCATGTGGAGGTGGGGCACCAACAAGGGAATGAGAGGAGGTTTAAGCAAGTGCTGTTGGTGAGAAAGAAGCCAGCTGAGAAACTGGCTCATGACTCCCCTCCTTGAGGCTTTGTCTCTGCTCTCTGACTTTGCCACCTGTGTCCATGGCTGAATGATCCATGAAAAGATATTTGACCCAGGCCAGACTAATCAGAATCCTTCCCTGAAATTTCAAACTGGAGTTAAGGAGGAATAGCAGGTGAAAGGCTCTAGAGAAGTTGAGACTCACATGGAGGGGAGAATGCCATCCCTCCAAAAAGAGAAGCTGAAAGAAGAGAGAGTGTGGGAGCCACAAGAAAAAAGTCCCAAGGGTCCTGGTGGCCCAGCTGCATCCCTTTCTTCTTTTCTTCCCACAGCTGGGCGAGATTCCCAGCATCCTGCCAATAAAACCCCGTTGTGCTAAGCGAGGCTGGGCTGAGCTTCTGGTCTTGGAGAGGACAGTTCAGGATTGAGTGGGATGTAAAGAAATACTGTGAGTGCAGATGACTTCCAAAGAGCTCCCAATGAAGAGAAGGGAGAGACAGAGAGAATGCCAAAACTCAACAATAACACAGGGTCAAGGAAGGGTTTTTTATTTTATTTTATTTTATTTTTTTAACCTGTCGCAAACTTAAACATGTTTATGTGCTGGGGTAAAGAGCCAGTAAAAGCAGCATAAATCATAACAACAGAATATACTAAAACGAGGCTCAGATACAAAGCTATAAAAGCCTTAAAGATAAAGAAAATATGCCCTCAATAAAAAATAAAGAGAAAAAGCAGAAGGGAAATAAGCCTCGCAGTGGAAAGCAGGCATTGGCATGAGTACCCGCCATACATACACAGTCCTGGGTAACTGCTTACTCTGGGGTCAGGGAACAGTTCCAGTCCCTTAACCTCTTGCTTCTTTTACTTCCTGGGGTTCATCTAGGGCATTTGGAAGGGGACCCTGAGAAGCAGCTATCTGGTGATTAGGATGAGACATGTCCATTCAGTTGCAGTACACACAACCCTGGGTGCTAACTCAAGAGCACAGTTGGGAAAGGGCTGCTGGAGAGCAGGAGATGGAAGGTGCAGGAGAGAAAAGAGATGACCGCTGAGGTCCCTGCAGAAGGGTAGGACTTGTTTCAGGAGCACAAAGGAGAGATTAGCCTCAGATTAGGTAAGAGGCCCTTAGCTATGAGACAGGAGGGGAGTGAATAAGCTTGCGTGTCAGGTGGGTGATGGGCAGGAAGCAGACTCCATTTTCTCTGCAAAGCTGAAGGCAAGGGCATCTGCTGAGAGTTATCAGGAATGAGCTAGGTGTGTCAGCTAGAAAGCCTTTGACTTCTAGTACTCTAAAGTCCAACTAATGGTGCCTTAAATTTTAAGGATCTTTACTGCTTAGCTAACAAGAAATCTAGAGATAAGGCAGTTCCACTTTTGTCCATGATTCATTAATTGCATGGAGGACCCAGTGGTGCCAGCCACTCTGCACTGCTATTGGCCTTCCCCCCCCCCACCATTCTTATCACCTCATGCATGGTGTCAGGGTGGCTGCTGTAGCTCCAGGCATCAAGTACCTGTTTTAGGAGAAGAAGTCATGGCAATGAGAAAACTCCCCCACTCTCACCTCTTCTCAGGAAGAAGAATTTTCATTAGAAGCTTCCCAGGAGACTCCCTTATTAGCCAAGACTGGGTCATAAGCCCATCATAGAATATACTACCCAAAATGAAGAGATCTTTGCCTAATGCCCAAACAAAATTGGGTTCTGTTAGCATGAACGAGGTGGGATGCCTTGGGTGGACAGCCCTAGGGTGTGCTGCAATCAGGGTAGGAGCTTGAGTAGAGGGAAAAGTTCTCTAATAGCTGTGAAAGGGAAAGGAGAGAAATAGAGCATTGTCCAATGGCAGTGGGGATCCAGTTGGGTGCAGAGCCCAGTGTAAGCAGGCAGTGAGCAGATGGGAATAATTGCCAAAGTCCCCATGCACAAAGAAGACCTCTAGCACAACCCTGGAAAAAGTCAAAGATGCTGACCTCTATCAGGTGCCATCAAAACCTCACAGGATATAATGATTAAATTCCAAAGCATCCACCAGCCTGACTATCATGTGTAACTAATGCTGAGGGCTCAGTTGCAGGAGAAAGAAATCAGTCCACTTACTTTAAGCAGAAAGGGATTTAATTCAATGTATTGGGCATTTGCAAAATTGTTGTAAGGATGAGACCACCTGGCTTTGTGCTGGCCCTCCAGGACTGACTCTCTGAATGACACCAAGAAATTACTGGCCTGTCAAAAGCAGCTACTTTACCACTACCTTAACCAGGAAGGTAGGAGACTGGAGGGTTCTATGGGGACTGGTGGTGTCGAGAGCATGCTGCTTTAGCTGTGATCCAGAGGTCAGGAGACTCTTAATGCTGTTACTGCAACTGCCAATTGACACCCGTGAGGCTAGTGTTGGGTGATGGCAAACTTCTGCGGAACCTACTCTTGTCAATGGCATGTAGCCTTGGCCTTACTCCTACCCTCCAAATCACCCACAAGACCACCTGATGGGTAGAATTTAATTAGCACTTAGAACCCTAATTTTCTAGGCTCTGCAGTATAGGAAGGCACAGAGAATGGAGGGGGGATAGAGGTCAAGAGAGCAAGTCCTCCACATTCACTACAACACTCTAATAATTTCCTGCCCCTGAGGCTGCTTTGAAGAGCTCTTTAGTACTTCAGATCACAAAAAGCTTTGGTGAGTGATTCCTTTTTTATTTATTTTTATTTTTAACTGTGGTAAAAAACCCCATATAACATAAAGTTTACTATCTTAACCATTTTTAAGTGTACAGTTCAGTAGTGCCAAGTACATTCACATTGTCACTCAACAGATCTCCAGAACATTTCATCTTGCAAAACTGAAACTCCATATCCATTAAACAACAATTTCCCCTCTTCCCAACCTGAGGCAACCACCATTCTACTTCCTCTTTCTGTGAATTGGACTGCTCTAGAAACCTCATATAAGTGGAATCATATAGTACTTGTCTTTCTGCGACTGGCATATTTCTGGTGAATGATGCTTTAAAAAAAACTGGGACTATCAAAATTTGCAATGACCAGATAGGATCCCAGAATATTTTACAAATCTTTGTTGTAATCAGCTGAAGTGGACACAGTCCACAATCTCAACAGCACAAGAGGTTTTTATAATGATATGTTTTCTTTTATATAACTTGGGGTGGACATGGAGCTCTCAAAATGAGTGGTCAGGGAAGCCCCGTCTACACTGAGGAGACTGCTATTTCCAGTACATTTCGTGTGGTAGGCAGAAATCTGGGATGGACCCCAGGGGTCCACACTCCATAGAATCCCTTGTCCTTGAGTGTGGGAGGGACTTAAATATATGGTGACATAATACTCCTGTGATTAGGTTATGCTGTATTGCACAGTCAACTTTAAGAAAGGAAGATTATCCTGGGTGAGCCTGACCTAATCAGGTCAGGCTTTAAAAGGGACTGGGCCCCTCCTAATGAGAAGGATCCAACACCTGAGAGACATTGGATGTCAGGGAGATTCTCACTTTCAATGGTGGGAGCCATGTGGCAAAGACCTAAAAGTGGTCTCTAGGTGCTGACAGTGACCCCTGGCTAACAAGCAGCAAAGAATGGACTCTTCAATCCTACAGCAGCAAGAAACTGAATCCTGCCAACAGCCTGAGGGAACCTGGAAGGGGACACTGAGCTCCAGGTAAGATGGCAGCCCTGGCCCACACCTTGATTTTAGCCTGAGACCCTGAGCTGAGAATCCATCCACACAGGGCCCCGACTCCTAAGCTACAGAACTATGAGCTAATAAATTGGCTGTAATTTAAGCTGCTGAAAATGTGGTTTAAGCTGCTGAATTTGTGGTAATCTGTTACACAGCCATAGAAAACTAATACATCTCGGTTCTAACATTGGTCCTGCCTCAAGTTTACTCTGTGACCAAGGGTGTGTCACTTAACCTCTCTGAGCTTCCACACTTAACTAAGACCAATGACTCATTTTCTGCCTGCAGGATTAATGTGAAAATCAAATTAGTTAAAGGATGTGGAAACACATGGAAAACTATAAAGCAGCTTATAAATGGAAAGTTTATTATTGTCATATTAAAAATAATCCCAACTTTGAGCACAGGAAATGATTTCGAATCAACCAACCCAGGGCTGTAGAGTTAAATGATCATGGGTTAAAATCCTGGTTCTGTTACTCATTAGGCATCTTTTAATTGGGTTATTTAACCTCTTTGAGACTTACTATCCTGGGAATAGAAATATGTAACTCATAAGGTTGTAGTGATCCTCAAATATCACAGTGCCTGGCACAGAATGAGGGCTCACTATATAGTCCTAAGTCACGGGTCTACTGGGCCTGGAGGGTAGTTTCTCCACATGGGACAGATGAGAGGCTCCAGAAGA
>VMDR010018944.1:0-18744 GCA_007922815.1 Macrotus californicus
TCGTCCCATGACCAAAAGGTTGTGGGTTCAGTTCTCGGCCAGGGTACGTATCTGGGTTGCAGGTTCTAAACCCAGTCCAGACCCATAAGATCCCTGGTCTGAGCACGTACAGGAGGCAACCAAGTGATGTTTCTCTCTCACATCAATGTTTTTCTCTCTCCCTTCCTCTCTCCCTTTCTCTCTCTCTCCAGAAACAATGAAAAAATGCCTTGGGTGAGGAAAAAAAAGTTACCCCTTTTTATAAATTAGTTGATCTTCACTAGACCTGTTTTACACAGGTGCTTCATCTCCTATTTTGCATTTTGTGTTATATTTTTAAATACAAGTTTGAAAATATAAATGATTAAGAATGGAAAAAATGCTGTGATATACTATTAAAAGGTTCTCATAGAACTGGAATTTCTTTGGGGATTGGAAAGTTACGAAGCCCACTAGGACGCTAGCAATTGTGTGTTCTTGGTATGAAGCTCAGTATAACGACAACAGCACTAGAGGAGGCATCAGAAGACCAGGAGGTTAGCACCATCGTCCGTCGAACCTGTTTCCTGATCGGGAACCATAAGGACTAAATCAGACCAAAGGTTCAGAATCCCTTGGAAGTCCAGTTAAAACACAGACTACTGGGCCCTACTCCACAGTGCCTTATTCCGCAGGACTGAATAATGTACCTCCCTAACAAAGTCTCAGGGAAAGCTGACCCTAAAGATCTTGGGACCACATTTTGAAATCCACCAGAGTAACTACCTTTCTCTCATTGAATAATTACATTTTCAATAACAAAAGAAGGTATATTAGTATAAGTGAGGGGGTTTTCAGAAACCCTTCATTTAAAAACTGATATAAATATAAATAAGAATAAATAATTAAGGATGTTTTATTTAAGGAAGTCCACACGAGACAACAAGGCAATCCTAAAGCAATGATAAAATCTGATTGTACCCATATAATGTATTTTCTGCACTATAGTCTGGATTAGCCAAACTGGGAAGAAAGTTAAGGTTTACTTTAAGATGTCTTCCCTTCATCATGATATGGACAAGACAATTCTCCACATGGGCCTCTCTCTGTCTGCACACTTTGTGAGCAGAGGTACTAAGTGCCCCTTTGTTTGATGCACTACTGTTAAAGATGTTTGTTTAGTGGAAAGCCTTGGAAGACAGAGAAGGCAGAGGGCAATTTGCTTATTATTCAATATAATAAAAATAATGTCTCCTACAAGAGCAAAGAGCAAAGGGGATGCATGCTCATGGTCCAGTCTAAAAGATTCGGGTTCCTTTAGCTCAGGAACTCCCAGCAGGGATGCAATCCCATGGCAGGCCCAGCACCGCCCCCCCCCCACCCCCCGTAATCCCCTCTGTCTCTCACCCCCAGGAAATTCAGTGGGAGGAGCAAGTGGAACTTAGATGAATATGATGCTGCTTGCTGTGCTGTGAGTAATAAAGGCCTTTGCCCACAACCCCAGTCTCTGTCTTCTCCCAGCATATCTGAAACTGGCAAGCTAACATGTTAGCTGACCGGTCATGCAATATTCTGCATGCTTCACAGTTCTCAACACTCATGCCTCATCTCAGTGTCATGATGCTGCCCACCAGAGAAATTCCAGTTAGGCCCATCTTCTCTAAACTGGGACCATACGAAACACACACACACAACCCCGAAAGTTTCTCTCTATGATGCACAGAAATTTATCCAGCTTAGCACATCAAAGATAGTCCATTGATTTATGTTAAGTAAGTAAGTAAGTAAATAAATGTGGTAATAGATGGAAAATGTTATCAACTATTTCACATTACGTAATAAATGCCTAATAAAACCATATGATATTGTCTAGCAGTTATTCTAAAAATATATTTATGTACATTTTTATCAATGATAAAGTCATTTGAAATTCATAAATACTGACAACTGACGATGTCATGAGTATCATCATGTGCGTTTTACTGAGTCGGACACCAAAGAGCAGATTGATTAAATCATTTTCTGATATCAATCACAAAACCATGGACTGTTCAATCTTGAACAAGAACTATGATCTCGAACTCTGGGATCCTTCATTATTTTGAGACTTCACAAGCTTAATTTAAAAAAAAAAATAGTAATGGCCACTCATTGGAATGAATCAGTGTTGGGAAATGCGGCAGGTAAAGTATTAAAAACAAGCAAGGACACTCGCAAGCACAAGGCCTCTCCCATCGGTCATGTTGCACTCAAGACTGCTGTCTCCCCCACCAGCCTCATTAGAAGCTTCATGGCTTTGGAGCTGCCATGTTTGACTTTGAAAAATGAACACTACAAACTGAGTGAACTCTGTGAGAATCCTTTCATTTCAAGGCTGTTATGTTCATAGTCTCGTGTTTAACAACACATGCTCCTTGAATGACACGTGCATTTGAACTCTAGCCTTCAGATTTTCTATGACCTCAAACAAATTACTTAAAGACATCTCCTAAGATGGCCCTGGCCAGGTAGCTCACTTGGTTGGAGCGTCATCCATATATGCCAAGACTGTGGGTTCAGCTTCCAGTCAGAGCACATAGAAGGAGCAACCAATGAATGCATAAATAAGTGGAACAACAAATCGATGTTTCTCTCTCTACCCCTCTTTCCCTTCCTCTTTCTCTCTCTACAATCAATCAATTAAAATTTTTCTTTAAAGACAACTCCTAAGATGATAAAACCTACCACACTGGTTATTATAGTGATAAAAGGAGGGCTTAAATGCAAATGTTAGTACAGTGGCTGATCAACAGAAAGTGCTCAATAAATGTTAGCAATTATTGTAATTATGACTATATTAATCCATACTTATATATTTACTTCCTTCTTCTTTGCCAGCAGAATTTAACATCTGAAGAATTCTAAAATGTTTCCCTACTTGCAAGCTACAAAAAGAGCCTGCCTATTTCTCGGGGCACCAGTTCGATGTGGCTGGGCATAATGATGCTTATACCCACAGTGGTTTGTGTTACAGGAGAGGAAATCAGCCTAAGGAACCTTCGTCTTTTATGGATAACAAACATACCTATTCTATGTTCTAGGAGAGATATTTTCAATTATTTCTATTACACTAGACAGTTGGCATGCCTGCTCTCAGCTCTGACAGGAAACACTATCTCTATCTTCTAAGGACGAAAACATAACTGCCCTTTACCCCAGAGAGAGACACTATTTCCAAAGCCATTTACTATAAAACATCCTTTAAAAAATAATCTGGTACAAAGGGCACTTGGTGCCATGGCTCACAAGATGTGCAGAGGTATGAGAAACCCATGGAGAACTGTTCTTGACCCAAGGTCTATCAGAGTACAGAGCATGTCAGTCACCTCCAAGACTATAGTCCCAGAGCTGGAAAGTACAGGCCCTATTAGAACAAGAAAACTTTTGTTAAATGAAAGAATTTTAACAGTTGGTATAAATTTACATCCACAGTTATATTATTTACTTTTATTTAAATATGGCTCCTAAGAAATTTAATGGTGAATTCAGAAGACCATTCTTCCTCCCTCTTTAGAATTACAAAGAACACAGATGTCTTTTCCACGCACCTGAGGAAGGGCTTCTGGTTATATGGTCATGAAGGATCACATCTCATTGTTCAAATTATCCATCATCCCTAGCTGAACACAGGACTGAATCTTTTCAAATACTGGGAATCTGGAGCCCCTAGGAGCATCTGGAAGGCTTACCCCTTTGTGGTCCTGCTAGACATGGCCATGGATTTGATCTTTCTAGGAAACTCAGTCCTGTATCTGCTACCCCATCTAGTAGATCACTCCTACTTCTTTATACTTCTTCTTCTGAAAAGTACTACTCTACCCCCTTTCTTTCTCAACAACGTGATTTCTTTAAAGACTATATATTTTCATGAAACAGAAATCTGACATAATGAGGCAATCACACTACTCCTGAAGCAACTACACAAAGAGGACGCGATGCAGGTAGAATGAAACAAATATCAATATCTCAAAACACTATCCTGAGCAAGAACATACAGTGGGGTAAAGACAGTCTATACAATAAGTGGTGTTGGGGAAATTAAAGAGATACATGTAAAAAAAATGAAACTAGACCACCTTTTTACACCACACACAAGATTAAATTCAAAATGGATTAAATACTTAAATGTAAGACTTGAAACCATAAAACTGCTAGAAGAAAGGCAGTAAAATCTCAGACATTTCTCTTAGAAATATTTTTTTTCTGATGTACCACCGCAGGCAAGAGAAAAAAAATAAGTGGGACTTTATCAAACTAAATTTTTAAACAGCAAAGAAAACTATTAACAAAATAAAAAGAAAATCCACTGAATGGGAGAATATATTTGCCAATGATACAACCGATAAGGGGTTAATATCCAAAATTTATAAGTAACTCATACAATAAAACACCAAAAATCAAACATTTCAATTACAAAATGGGCAAAGAACCCAAACAGACACTTCTCAAAAGGGGATTTACACAGGTGGCCAATAGACATATGAAAACATCCTCAACATTACCAATAATCACATAAATCCAAATTAAAACCACAATAAGATATCATCTCACAGCTGTCAGAATGGCTACCATCAATCAGTCAATAAACAGTAAGTGTTGGTGAGGATGTGGAGAAAAAGGACCCCGGTCCAATGTTGGGGACATGCAGACTGGTGCAGCCAATGTGGAAAGCAGTTAGGAGTTTCCTCAAAAAAATAAAAAATGGAACTGCCTTATGATCCAGCGATTCCACTTCTGAGAATATATTCAAAGAACCCCGAAACACTAACTCAAAAGAATATATGTACTCCAAGGTTCATTGCAGCATTATTTACAATAGCCAAGCTATGGAAGCAACCCAAGTGCCCATCAATAGACAAGTGGGTAAAAAAGCTGTGGTACATATATTAAATGAACTATCACTCGGCCATAAAAAAGAATGAAATCTTACCATTTGTGACAGATGGATGGACCTAGAGGGTAATATACTAAGTTAAATAAGTCAGTCAAAGAAAGACAAATACCATATGATTTCACTTACATGTGGAATCTAAAGAACAATATAAATAAACAAAACAGAAACATACTCATAGACTCAGAAAACAAACCGATGGTTGCCAGAGGGGAGGGGTATTAGGGATCTGGGTGAAAAAGGTGAAGGGATTGGGAAGTACAGATGGGTAGTTACAAAATAGTCATGGGGATGTGAAGTACAGCACAGGAAATACAGTCAATAACACTGTAATAACTATGTGTGGTGCCAGGTGGGTACTGGAAATATCACGGGGACACTTTGTAAACTATATGGTTGTCTAGCCCGTGTGCTGTATGCTATATACCTGAAACTAATGCAAAATAATATTGAATATAAAGTGTCATTTAAAAATTTAAATTAAAAAAATAAAGTTAAAAAATGACAATGAGATAATACTCATCTATGACATAGCCAATATCCAGAACACTGACAATACCAGGGGCCTATGAGGATGCAGAGCTACAGAAACTCTCATTCATTGCTGGTGGGAATGTGAAATAACACAGGGACTCTTGAAGACAGGTTGGTGGTTTCTTACAAAATTGAAGTCTTTTACCATATAATCTAAAATCTCAATCCTCGGTATTTACCCAAAGGTGTTGAAAATTTCTATTCACACAGAAACCTTCACAAGCATGTTTATGATGGCTTTATTCCTAACAGCCAAAGTTGGAGCAATCAAGATGTCCTTCCAAAGGTGAATGGATAAAGAAACCGAATTAAATGCACACACTGGAATATTATTCAACATCAGAAAGAAATGAACTATCAAGCCATGACAAAACCAAGAGGAAACTTAAATTCATATTACTAAGTTACAGAAGCCCTTATGAAAAGGCTACATAATGTATGGTTCCAACTACATAACATTCCAGAGAAGGCAAAACTATGGAACCAACATAAAGACCAGTGGTTGGAAGGGTGAAAAGGAATGAGTAACTGGGGCACAGAGGGCTTAGGGCAGTGGAAACACACTGTAGTTGGTCATAATGATGGGAACGTGGTGCTACGCATTTGTCCAGACCAATAGGATTTCCAACATCAAGAGTGAACCATAATGTAAACTACGTCCTTTGGGTGAATATAATGTGTTGATGTAGGTTCAACAATTGAAGCCAATGTACCACTCTGGTGTGGATGCTGATAATGGAAGAGGCTGTGGCTGTGGGTGTGTGGGTAGTTGGTATATCTGTTCTTTCGATTTTGCTGCAAACCTAAAACTATTCTAAAATAGAAAGTCTTAAAAAAACAAACAAATAAAAAACCCCGTTATCCTGCTCTGTTATTATTGTTGACATAGTTTTATAGGTAAGAACAGCCAAACCTCGGTTCTTGAACATCCCCCCTCTGGAACAACGTGGTTCTCAACCAAGCTGTTCACAGAAAAAATGTCTGGGTTGCTGCACAAAACTCCTGTTCTCAACCTGACAACCCTTTCGTGCTGACACCTGGATGATTAGTCATGCGTCTCTCAGGAGACAAACAAAGAGAGATTTCATTTTTGAACAAATTGTTTCTTGAATAGCCTTCTGGAATGAAATATGTTCAAGAATCGAGGTTTTACTGTACCATTACAAAAATTTTTTTTATAACCTTTGGAAGTGGAGGATGAAAGGAAGGTAAAAAAGACCAGCTGAGGAACGTTTGGGAGAATAATCGCAGAGAGACACTGGATTTACTTTAGTGCCCCAAGGACCTCATGAGATTCTTATTTGCCACCCAACTCAAACTATGCCCTCTTACATGTCAACATCCCAAAAAAGGGTGAAAGCCAATGAACAGATCTCTGATGGACTCTTCTATGACTGATGATTAACTTGGAGGCTGAATATATTATTTTAAAAGGTCTTTCAATTCTACCACTGATTGTATTGGGCTAATTTTATGTCTTTTCCCAACAGGTCGTATTTTGTAAACCAGGAATCACAGTGTGACATGTGCAGGTTTGTATAACTTTAGAATAAAAGACTCAGTCAATTCTTAGGAAAGAAAGATGTAAAAAGGCTTAATCAGTCAGACCCTGCCAATATTCATTCTCTAAAATTGCAAGATGTATTTTCAGTTTACCTGGGTCTAATAATGATTCTCTAGCCTTTCAACCTGCTTCCTAAATAATTGCATTTAAAAGACATAGCCTCGTTGTATTTTTAACATTACACCAAAGTTAATTTCAGGAGATGTCTGTAGGTCATTTATTTAATCATCAGTCATTATGCCTCAGTTTAGTAGTCTATGATCTTTAACTCCCATGTGCACCAACACCCACATTTTTCAGTGTTCTACCCTCTCCACCACATTCAACTCACTCTCACAAAGGTTCCAGTTCTTTTCTAAATCATCAAAGAGCAAGTTTCAGGCACAGTCTCATTCACCCTCTCTGGGTCCTCTGATATTGTTAGCTGTTCCCTCTTTCTTGGATGTTCCCCCTTCATTGTCATCTCTGATGTCATTCTGCTTGGTAATTTTTCCAAAGCACCTACACAGTTCTTAGCTGAGATCCCTCTTTTCCTTCCCCAGGGTCCCATTTACTACTCTCCTCTACAAATTCTGCCTAAGACATTGTACCCACTATTATGATTTCAGCAATCACTGATCCACTCATGACTACAGAGTCACTATTTATGATAGTCATCTTTCCTCTGTGCTCCAAAAGTACATTTTTTTCCAAATGTAGCTATTTCTTTAGTTGCCCTTCTTTGGCCCTTTTCTCTCTTCACAGGAGCTGCTCTCCCTAACTGGTTCACTTCGTCCAAGAGTTTAACTCCCACCTTTTCGCCGAGATCACCAATGTGCCTGTCCAGTCTAGATGTCTTTTGAGCTTCAGCACCCTATGTTCAACTGCCTAGCGGGGCATGTCCACCTGGATGACCATGCAGTCTATCAAATTCAAAACATCCAACACACATCTGCCATCTTCCCCAAAGTTCAGTTTCTCCCTCACAATCACAATCTCAGTGAGTGGCCCCAGCACCCACAGGTGGCCCAAGGAACCTCTGCTTCCAAATTTTCCTCACTCCCCACTTTCACTCACCACATGCTCTCAGTCCTGTCATGGAAACGTACCACA
Source organism: Macrotus californicus (assembly GCA_007922815.1). Classification (NCBI taxonomy): domain Eukaryota; kingdom Metazoa; phylum Chordata; class Mammalia; order Chiroptera; family Phyllostomidae; genus Macrotus; species Macrotus californicus. Next base: position 8,079 of record VMDR010018944.1, read on the forward strand.
CGCTTTTAAAAAAAAAAATCTATTGTATTTTTCTACTACCATTTAACTCTCTTATACACCCCTCCCCCTGCAATCACCACACTGTTGTCCACGTCCACGAGTCCTTTTTCCTTTTTGCTCAATCTCTCCACCCCTAACCTCCCCTATACTCATAGCTGTCATCTGCTCTCTACCTGTGAGTCTGTCTTTATGTCGCTTGTTAGTTCCGTTTGTTCATTAGATTCCACATATAAATTAAATCATACGGTATTTGTCTTCCTCTGACTGGCTTATTTCACGTTTGTCCTTTTTTTTTTAATCACCAGTACGGCCAGTACTACCTCATAGACACAATTCTCATTCTTCTTGACTTAACCCATTGAAACAGACTCCTTAGTGTTCCCTCTCCAAGCCTCTTGTCTTCCTCACCTCCCCTTAAACATGAAGGCAGCTTTTATTCTGTCGCAATAAAGGCTCTGCTAACATGCGAACTGAATCAGCTCAGCATCTAGCTCAAAATCCCAGTCTCCCCACAAGCCACATGACACAGATCAAAACCCTTACACTACAGCTACAGCATCCTCTGTGAGTGCCCTTCACATTTCTGACAAGCCTCATCTGTTGCCATTCTCCCTCTGGCCCTTTAAAATCTGGCACTCTTGCCATTTCCAACACGTTGTGCCTTCTCGAGTTTCTCAGCTTTTTCCAATGTTGTTCTTCCTTTGATTGCCTTTCACATTTACAGACCTGTAAAACTTCATCCATAAACTTTCACATCAAGGATTACCCACAAACATTTCCCCGACTTGCTCACGTTCTCTTAGATGATCAGTAATCTGCTGTCAACCTTTTCTCTGCAATGCATTTCACACACAATACCTATCTCTGATAATGATTGTGAGATTTAATCAGTTAACACATTTCAAAGTCTGAGTTGTGCTGAGCCTATAAGAGTAAAACTGAATAAATATTAGCTATTCTTATTAACAATTAACATGGTATATCATTTTTATTATATTTGATATTAAACTCTCTAGAGCAAAAAGCACATCTCAATTTTGTAATGTGGAGGATTTTCTCCCTCCAATGGCTTTGTGTTTCTCTTAAATTTAGACAAAATCAGGTATGAAATGTGCACAAAGCAAGATTATCAAATGAGTTTGAATCTCCATGAACTGATATGCAAGCAATGTCTATGTTTAAAAGAATACTGAGCCCTGGCTGGTGTGGCTCAGCGGACTGACCGCCAGCCTCAGAACCAAAGGGTCACTGGTGTGCTTCCCAGACAGGGCACATGCCCGGGTTGTGGGCTAGATCCCCAGTAGGGGGCGCTTGAGAGGCAATCACACACTGATGTTTCTTTTCTTCTCTTTCTCCCTCCCTTCCCCTTCTCTAACAAAGAGAAATAAAATCTTTAAAAGAAATAATACTAATACCTAGAAATTTTGACAATTTATACCATTCTACCCTAGTCATTAAGTTCAATAAAGTGTGTGCATGTTTGTATATATACATATATACATATAAAGTTACATGTAACACATTTGTGTAAACTTATTAATGCATTATTTATATTTTGTATATGAATATATGCATACATAAATTTGCAACTTATTTGCAATAATTTCTACCTATAGTGTTGCATATTATATATGAATGATCTTACATGCAGAAATTATATAATTTATATATAATTTATAATTATATAATGACAGACCATATATATATGTGCTTAATGTGTGTGTATACATATGTGTATGTGTGTGTATATATATAAGGTCTGTCCAGAAGATGTCCAGCCATTGTTAGTATAATGAGAATGGTTACATCCATGCTTTTGTGAGTCATCTGGGGAGACTCTGCTTTAGGCTGTGGGGGGGACTGAAGCAGCTCTACTCATTCTAGCACCTAAGTTGAAGGGAGGATGACTATCTTGGGAATGTTCTTCATATGGCAATGACAGAAGTGCAAAATAACAAGTTCAAATACATAAGCATATTTAAACTCTTTTTTCAAACATTTTTTATAATACCTCATTTGCCAAAGCAAGTCATATGGCCAAGCTCAATGTCAATGCCTGGGGAAATATACGCTGAGTACCTAGAGGCCATGTCAATCATGTAAATGCAAAGTCTGTCTGGAAAATGTCCAACCATTGTTAATATAACAAAAATGGTTTGTGCGACAGCAATGTCACCTGGCAGCCAAGGAGAGTGGATTAGAATATATAAGCGTGAACAATGACAACTTCACTGTGCTAGTCAGTGGGGGTGCTAGACACCGGTGAGTGAGCATGTGTACTGTGTAACAGTGGCATTCAGAATGAGCTAGTAGAGAAATGAATCTGCATCAAATTTTCTGTTAACCTTGAACATTCCTCCACAGAACCTATTCGTATGATTCATAAGGCTACAGTTAAGGGCAACTTGTGACTGGCAGCTTCATCAGGACAACACGCCCTCTCACACGTCACATCCCTTGCAGAGTTTTTTAGCAAAGCATCAAATCACACGGCCCCCTTACAGCCCAGATTTGGTGCTTTGTGACTTCTGGCTTTTCCCAAAACTAAAATCACCTTTGAAAGGGAAGAGATTTCAGACCATTGGTGAAATTCAGAAAAATACAATGGGGTAGCTGATGGTGATTTGGAGAACTGTGTGAGGTCCCAAGGTGCCTACTTTGAAGGGGGCTGAGACATCATTGTCCTATGTACAATGTTTCTTGTATCTTGTATCTTCTTCAATAAATGTCTCTATTTTTCATATTACATGGCTGGATAATATATATAATCAGCTACTTTTTAGAGTCTACTCTCTAAAGTAAGCATCTCCCAACCTCTCCTATTAGTCTCTAAATATATATTTTCACATCACAGTATAGTATGTTTTCTGCAGCACTATTGCAGACTCTGGTTCTGAGTCTGGTACAGGTGTGTCTCACAGGCATCAGTAACAGAACATAATCAAATTCATTAACGTTGTCATTACTTTTATAGCCACCTGAGCTAAAAACATCAAAGTCATTCTCAACATTCTCACTCCCCCACACCCACGTTGAATCCTTGCCAATTCCATGGCTTTTGACCACCTTTATTCTGATCTACAACCAACACATCTTGTATTGTTCCACCAGTTATTATTCAAAAATATAGAACTGATCAGAATCTTTATCTGCTTTAAAAAATTTGATAGTTCACCACTGCCTAACAGATCAAGTTTCCAAACTCCTTTATGCAGAAGTTCTCAAACTATCTGTCGGGATTAACATGCAGGAGGGATGAAATCCACAGTTCTGACATGTATTCTTTATTGTTCTCAGGCTGACTCTGTTCACACTCATTCAAGTGAGGCAGGTTGGTGCTATTACTGATTGCAGGAGTCAAATTAATGGCCCTTCAAAAATGTCTACATTTTAATCCTTGGAATCTATGAATATGTTAACTTATACAGCAAACGGGACCTTTAGTATGGTTGCACTATGGATCTTAGGTAAGGAAGATTATTCTGAATTATGCAAGTAGGCCAAATACACCACATTTTGCCATGTATAATGAGCACCCATGTTTTGGGCCCAAGCTTTCAGGAAAAAAATCCTTCCTTTTAATTTTTTAATTCAATCTTTTATCTATTTTATTTAGATACTCTTTTTTGTATTATAAAGGAATTTTTAGCATTTTATATAAAATTTCTTGTAACAAATTATTGTAAAATTATTTGTAACAAATAATCACAAAACACAAGAACAGATACAAGGGACAGGAAATTTAATATACTGGTAACAAATTAGTACTGCCCATGTATAATGTGCACTCTTACTTTTCCCTTAAAAATCTGGGCAAAAAAGTACGCATTTCACACGGCCAAATACGTAATTATAAAGCAGATTCTAAAAAGAAGACAGGAGGTCAGAGTGAGAAGACATGACGATAGAAGCAGAGATAGGAGTGATACCATTGCAAAAAAAAAAAAAAGGGGGAGGAAGCACAAGCCAAGGAATGCAGTGGCTTCCGGGGCTGGAAAGAGGGGCTGGAAAGACAAGAAAGTCTTCTCCGCTGGAGCTCCCAGGAGGAGTCAGTCTGCTCACATTTGACTGTAACACACGAGGCTTATTTGGACTAATTACCTCCAGAACTTTAACATCATAAAGTTGTGTTATTTTAAGCCACAGAATTTGTGATAATATGTTGCAATAGCAATGAGAAAGTAATATAGAGATAATTGTTCTAATTTAACAAGTTAAGCAACTTACATACTTTTTTTTGTAAGTAACAAATAACCTACCTAAGCTCTTCTTTCACCACCTCTCCCATGCCTCTTGCATTATATACAAAAACTTCTGGACTAGATCACTGGGCTCCACTTCACTAGAGTTTTGTGCTATAAGAATAAGGAGATACGCTCTCATTTTCCTAAGAAGCTGCTAAAATAGTGATTTGGAAAAATGTTATAAATATACCAGGAAAAAGCAAATAAATTATACAATGATGGAATGTCTTAAAATCAAAGCCATACAAGGTAAGAGAGTGATTAATTTGAGGCTGGAATTATTTGGGCATGTTTTTAGGAGGTCTGTTAACTGTTTTTAAGCAAACTTCATTTTTTTTATAAAGAAGTCAAAATGAGGTTGGAATGAATAGATTTGTATAGGAATAACACCGAGGCATGTTAAGAGATTAACTCATTTATCAGAGGTATCACCTGAGTTAAACATTTGTGTGAGACAACTGAAAAAAGCATGTAAACAATATCAAGAATGTAGCCATTTAAAATTGTTTCCCTTTGGCATATATCTAAGGAGTCAGAAATGCCAGGTCATAGGACCTGGTAAGTATCAGAGCTCTTGCTGCACTGAATGCCTATTTCACAGCTGCTCTAGACATGAAAGATACAGGGAGGGACCCACTGGATGAACAAACACCAAAAACCCCTGCCCTCATGGAATAAACATTTTAGGAAAGATAGAAACATAGTAAACAAAGTAGAAATACAGTTTTTGTATGACAATATTCTTGTGGAGAAAAATGAAGTGAATTAAGGTATCCAGGGAGTGGTGAGAATGCTGTTTTACACAGACGGTCATGGACAGCCACACTGTAGGAAGACACTGAAGCACAGATTGGGAGAGGTGAGGAAAACACCCTGAATGTGTGCAGCGGTGGAGCCCTTCAGGTGGAGTTGCCGGGTGGGGGTGTGGAGGCAGCATCAAGGAGTGCGGGGTGGGGGCCAGTGTGGCTGCAGCACCCTGATGAAGGGAGGGAGCATGAGAAAGTGTATCCAAGGCAGCTGGGGACATAGGACAGGTCAGCTAGGGCCTTGTACGACCTTTGGCCTTTACTCTCTGAAAAACAAGAAGCCATTGAAAGCTTCCCAACAAAAGTGTTACAAACTGAGTTACATTCAAAAGATCACTCCGGCTGGCTACACAGGAGAGCACAAGTGGAAGCAAGGGGGCCAGGTAAGGGGCCACTGCCAGCATCTGGTCAAGGGGGCATTGTGTCTGCACCAGCGAGCCGGCAGTGCCTACCCATGTTATTTTTATAGACATAAAATCATATCATATATAAAAGTATCATATAAAAAGTGCACATATCATAAATATATAGTTTAATAAGTTTTCACAAACTAAACATCCTGGAAGGTCCCTAACAACCTTTTGCGGTCATTGACCTCCAAGGGTGCTGGTTTTCAACCTCAGGTGTTCCCTCAGTGACATCCGAAACTGGCCCACCGTACACAGGGGGCAAAGGCAGACGGAAGAAAGAGGCGGCAGAGCACTCCGGATTAGCAGGTGACAGCTTTAATATGCCAGGGAACTTAAATACAGGGCTTGTCTTTGGTAACCAGAAGGTGAGTAGATCTCTGTCTGTACCTGTAACAGGTAAGCGACACACTACACTTACATAAAACTACCTGTATTAATCAGAGAAAATATTAAAGCCAGCTTGTTACTCTTTCAAAGCTAGAATTTACATGTTAAAAATTTCTTTTCTAAGTATAATGTACTAGAATCAACAGGTTCAATTCCTGTGTAAACCTAAGAAACAGCCTGACCTCAGAGTCCTGCTAAGCTGACAAAGACCAGATGGCCAGCTCCAGGACGCTGACCATAAAGATCCATATCGATACCAGCAAGGACACTGTCTGCATGTCTAAAACGTCTCCCCCCAATCTCTTGGTTCTGCTTTCTGTAAAAACCTCTCCCTGCACTAAAATGTTAAGTTGTAACCATGATTTAGTATCTCCCAGATAGCTGAAAGGTATGTATTCTGTAACAAATCAAAGAATATAATCAGCCCTGGGCTTTAGTTCCCCTGGCAGTTGTAAACCACACCAAGATAAGAATGCTAATGCACATTGAGAGACAACATGGGAATGAAAGGAGTAACCCTGGGCAGGGGCCCCGTGGTACCCCTCTCAGGCCCTTCCCCTTGCTTCCACTTCCCTCTCCTGGGAGAAGCTGCACTCCTCCTAGGAAGTTTCCTCCTCCGGAATCCCCACCAACTCCTTATAAGAATTGCTGGCTTTCACCAGAGACGTTAAGATGAGGTTTTGAGGACAAGAATCCCCATCTTCTTGAGAGGCTGGCACTTGGATAAGTCACTTTCCTTCTCACCAGCACCTGTCTCATGAGTTTGACTTTCCTTGTGACAGGCAGCCAAACCTGGGTTCAGTTTCATACCCACCCATCAGAATTTCGAAAGTTTATATAGAAGTCTTAACTGGGTTAAGTCACGTATACCATCCAGATGGTCTCAACAGCACCCTACTCTCTCAAGGTTACATCCTTGAAACAGCTCCTGGTGTGGGAATGGTGAGTGGAATATACATTGCAAGGACCAGGGGTAGGGGGGTGGTGAGGAGCCTTTGGTGACCTGGGTTCAGCTCATGGGCTAATCAGCAGTCACAGTCTCTTGATAAGGTCTTTCGACAGAGGACAACCTACCTAATTTCTAATGGATGGGTTAGTTTTGCCTTTTGTACTTTATATAAATAAAATCAGCCTTCTTCTAACATTAGATTTTGTGAGATTCATGCATATTGTTATTATAGATGTATTAGTTCATTCTTATCACCACACAAATGCTATATTGTGAATAGAATCCATCACAAGTTACAGGTAAATTCTGGATATACTCTGAAAGTAGAGCCAACAGAGTTTGAAGACAGAGGGATGTGGGTTATGAGAAAGAAGAATAGATTACAATTCCAAATATAGTACGAGAAATTGGGCCTGAGATACAGAAAAGTGAGGAAGAGCAGATTTGAAGAAAAATGAGGATTTTGGTGTTGAACATAACTTTGAGATGTCTATTAGATATTGCAATAGAGTTGAGACAGAACAGTAAGAACCTAGGAAAATCCCTTGGCAAGTGGAATAGGGAAACTGAGACAGATAGCTGAATACAGTGGCAGAGCAATTTATAGGCACGTACAGATGGTCACCAGGGCGAAAGTCCCTGAGTACCTGGCAGGGGACAAAACTGGGAAAACAGGGACCTCCTCCGCTCTTCCCCAACCTCTTCTCCCCCAGCCTTTCCTTCCTGGAGATGACATCTAAGAGACAACAATGGGCCCTCAGTTGTGTTTCAGCTCCAGGCCCAGAAATGCAGCAAAATCAGGTGGCCGATGCCAGCCCTCACTACAATGACTAAAGACCCCCTTCTCTGACACTGACCAGTCAATGGAGACCATGACCCTGAAAGGGTGCACCTAGAGAGAGAACTGATGAATAGTCTACTAAAACCTGCTCCTGAGACCTCCCCTAAGACTCCTGCCTGCAAGACAGGGATAATAGCCTTAAGACAAAGGACCCAGGGCACACGCTCTCCCTTTGGGGAGCAGCCAGCACCACTCCCTTGCCCTTCTTCTTCCCACACCACTTCTTTCCTCACAGGGACATGTCTCCTAAACTCCACAGCAATGGGCAGCTGGCAGCTTGTCTCAGGCTGATCCCCTGGACCTGTCCCCAAAGCTCCCTCTTCTCTGACTTCCTAGCGAGCTAAGGCAGCCCAGCCTGAGCTCTCCTTGTTGCTTCTTCTGTGCTAAGCCCTTCCTTCTTTCACAGTCCCCAGCTTTAACAAATGTACCTCATAGTCACCTGGACTTGTATTATCAAATCTGTCCAACATGAAATGAAGAACCCATGCACTACAGCTGGCCCTAGGCAGACCCATTCAGGGCCAGGCCCCTGTCTGTTAACAGAGTTATGTCATAAACAGCCAAATGTTTGAATCTGTAGTTCTGGGAAGAGATATAGGCCAAAGATGTAAGTAGGAGAGTCACCTGAATAGAGCCAGCACATGAAGCCATGGGATCAGATCAGTTACCAAGGGAGTGAGTTTAACTAGAGAAGCTTCTGTGGTAAAGACAGTGTTACAGAGAATTACCACTCTTAAGGTGGAAGGGATAAATCATAAATCAACTTTAATTTAGAGGCATTTGAATGTTAGGTCTTTAAGAATAAGCCCGTGGAATACAAACATTTAGCAGCATAAAGTCAGCTGCTGTTGTGGTGAAGCATATTTTTCCAGACTGGGCCACAGGAAGGAAGGCGAGGGCAGGGAGAAACAGGTGAAGCTGTCCCTCAGCAGGCTCAGTTTGTTAAGTGGCTTCCTATCTACACAAACCCTGACCTATTATTCCATTCACTTATTTCAACATGTACACAAGGAAAATTAAATCTCCACCCTAATCATAAAGCTAAAACACAGTTGCTTAACATTTTTACAACATTAAAATATATGTTTCTTTTTGACAATAGTTGCCATTAAATGCACAAAGCAAGGCTCAATAAATGTTGAATGACTACTTCCGTGTATCCGGAGTACTCCGTGATCGCTGTGTGAATTTCACTGTTAGATCTGTGAAAGCTAAGAATACCTGCTTACTGCCTGCTTGGGAGAATGAATACATTCTATTAAATGCATCAGAAATAAGCTTCCTGTGTGTATGCGTGTGTCTGTGTTAGGTGACGACTACAAGACACATGTTCTTACCCGGGGAAGTGGTCTGTCTCTTGGGACTAGTACCGCAAAATCCTAAGTAAGATGGTAGGTAAACCCTGGAAAAGCTAAGGGTAGAAATCATGCTCTCCTGTCTTGACAGTTAAGGGGGCTTATCTTTAAGGGGGCACCTGGGTTCCAGGCTGCAACCTCTGTTTATGGGTCACAAAGCAAGGAACTTAGGCAAGGTGGCTGGAAACTTGAGGCTTTTTTTTTCAGATCACTGTGTAAACACCTCAGTGTCTGGAACCTGTCCCTTTGCTTTCTTCCTTGTACTGTCTTTCTGTTCTCCAGGAGTTTGATTCACTCAGAGATGAAACAAATGTGCGTGCCCTATGGCAAGGGAAGAAATGGGGAGAGAGGGTAGCAGGGTAGGAGAGAGGGGAGGGAAACCCTTCAGACAAGCAAGGCAGGAACAGTAATCATTCACTTAAACAAACAAATAAACAAACAAGGTATAAATGAAATTTAGGAGATGAAGAGGGTAAGCCACTCTTCACACTCAGGATTGTCTTGCAGGGTTTAATAGAAGGAATGCCACAATATTGTACGTGCTGATTTGTTAAGTATAAGGAATAAAATCCACAGAAGTCCTGAGAAGAAAATAATTTACACTGGGGAGGTTTGAGAGGAGCTTTGGAAGAGATGAATATCATACCCGTAGTAGAGATTTCACTTCTGTTAACGGGACACACCACCAAACTGCCTGCAGCCTGGGATGCTGTGGCTAATCGTTTTGTGCAATTGGCTGAGTCACAAATATCATACGACTAAATCTAATTAACTAGAAAGCTCTGTGAGCCTCCCATTCTGTCCCTGGTCTCCTGTTGGCACAGGGTTTGCAGTCCCTGGCAGCCCAGAGGTTTCCCTAATGCTCCTCTTTCTCCACTCAACATATTAAAGGATGTCCATCAGAGTGGACAGAGAAAGCTAAAACGTCAAGATTCATTCTAAACATTGAGAAGAAAACTCTGTTTGACAGCTGACTCCAGATCAAAAATTACATAGCACAGTAGCACACAATTAGGGGAATTACCTGGAAAAGAGGAAGGCTGACAGGCAGAAGAGAGAAAAACTAGCCCTGAGAGGAAGGCGCCATGGTGGTGGTGACAAAGCCAGGTTTGCAAATGTAAAAGGCCACCGCCTGTACACCACTAACTCCTTCCCTTCTTTGCAAATGAATTTGCATTCTTTTTCCTGCCAGCCCCAAACTGGTTCTTAGTTGAACTTCTGCCACTCAACAGCTGCTGTATTGCACCCCAGAGGCAGGGGCATCGTTGTTGGGCAAAGTGACTCTTACTGGAGATTGAACAATTAAGCACTTAGGCGCCCTGCCCAAGAAGGAAGACAGCATCACCACATAGCATTTGTGGGGGAAGGGAAAAAGGTTTTTCTTCTGCAAAGTTAAAGGGAAAAGAAAATCTGAAGCTGAGGCCACATTTAAAGGAAGGCAGGCAACAGTGCCATTAATTAGCTAATTTTTTTCGAAATGAAGATTTTACATATAAAATTAAACAAAGAGAATTATTTTAAACATATCCTAAGAAAATTTAGAACCTTGGCTGGCATCTAATTCCAAGTAATTATTTGATGCCACTAAACTAGAAAATAATTTATTCTAACTGATTAGTTATTATTTCACTTCAAGCACTAAAAATTCATGTACCAATGTCAAATCTCAAAGAG
>VMDR010018945.1:0-18741 GCA_007922815.1 Macrotus californicus
TTCACCAGTGAAATACCATCTGACTACCCTAGTTTAATTTTAGCGTAGTCTCTGACTCGAATTTATTAATAAAATTGGAGGTAATCTAAGTTGACTTTTGAAAGTAACTTCAATTTTTAAAAAATTACTGACCTAACTAGAAACTAGTTTAATTCAACAATAATGACTCTGGTTAGCATTTCTAAAATCATGATTCACTTAAGAGTTTTTTTATCAAAATACTTGATAATATATTCAAGTACAGAGAAGTAAGAAGACTTTTACTCATTCAATCAATGAATATTTATGTAGGACCTACTATGTGTTTGGGACACATAAGTGAACAAAATTCACAAAAGTATTCTTTTTTAAAACTTATATCTGAATATTCTCAATGGACAGGTCACCTCTATTGTGTTTTTATACAACATGACAGAAGAAATACACACTGGAAAAGGCTTTATAGCATGTCACCACTGATCTCTAGGAAAAAATGTTTCCTGCCTCCTATCAATTCCCTAACTATCCCCCTACCTTATGCGCTGCTCTTCTTTCTCCTCCACGTATAACTTAGTCATAAATGTCCCCAAAACTCTGGCATCCACATTCCTTTCCATATCTCTGAATGTGTTTTCCTACTTTCACTCTCCTTTGATTCACAGTTTGTGTAGTTTGAGTATTCATTATTGTCCTGATAATAGTTCAATGGCATGATAGAAATATTGGACGAGTTGATGGTCAAAAACTGGGAGCCAGTTCTCTTACACTTGATTGCTTTGTGACTTTGGGCTTATGTGTTATTTCAGTTCTTGAGGCTCACCTTCATAATCTGTAAGTTTGAGGAGATTGCACCAGATGCTATCTAAGATCCCTTCAAGCAATAAAACACTGTTATTTGCTGATTCTTAAATATAAATCTTCATTATTGATCTGTAACTCATAGTCTATTCCTACAATGCTGGTTGTCTTTAGGATATTTTTATGTTGATGTCCTACAACCTAAAATTTGTTATGTGAAAATTCAAGTGAGTCTAAAATAATTGGTTTCTTGCCAAACTTTCTTTTCTTCCGCATGAATAATCTTATTCAATTGTGCAGCTTGAATCCATGTGATGAATGACTAATAGCCAATAATTGCTTAGTAAAAGACCTCAAGTTTAAAGTTGTGACTGGTCAAATGTGTCAAAAGTGATTTGCGAAGTTTCTTGGTACTGTTGACATTGTGGCCAAATAATTCTCTGCTGTGGGGCTGTTTTCTGCACTGGAAGATATTCAGCAAACCCCTGGCCTCTACCCACTGGAAGCCAATAGCAGAAGACAGCCAACACACTCAAAATATCCCAATCAATAAAATTATTGGTGAAAATAAGAAAAAAAATCGTAAGAGAAGCTGTGCCCCAAAAGAAAGTAGTTCCTCTTTGTCAAAGGCAACAAAATATGGGGAGTGTCAAGGGTGGGGAGTATTACAGGCAGCTCTCAGCTCACTTTTTTCTTTTTCCTTCTTAAAGTCCACACAGGCTGACATCACCTCGCCCACTGTACCAAACACTTCCAGATAACATTTCAGGCCTGTGGGAGCACTTAAAGAGGGTCTCACAGGGAAATGGTAGCTCAGACTCCACAGCATCCAATAAGCAATTACATTTTTATCAGGCTAGTTCTGACAGTCATCTGCACACAGTATACTTACCATTTCCTCCTTGTCACTGGTTACCATGTTCCCCTAATCTAGAAGGTGGACCCTCTTCTTTCAGCTTTGAGAGGCAGTACAAAGCTGTATTTGAACTTCAAGGATAGGTGCACTATAATCCAAAAGACCTGGGTGTATTCTACCTTTAATTATCTGCATGACCCTGAGCAAGTTACTTCAAGTCTCCTAGCCTCAGTTTCCTCAACTGAATAGTTAGCACTGAGGCTGTACCTGGTAACTGATACATACATTTTAATCACTATTAGTATCCAATTCTTACTCATTCATTGTGTTCTTTTAAATGCAAGAGCACCTGCCTTTCCCTCCTTTATGCTCTGACCCTAGCTATTCAATTTGTTAAAAAAAAGAACACACACACACACTCAATCTTCTTTAAATCAACCCTAACTTTGGTGGCATTTATGCAAATTTACAATTTTATTTTCAATTTTAATGTCAGACTTAAGATAGAAATATTACCATATGGTCTATCTCAGGATTGAAATACTGATATACTTTCTGGACTGCTTTTAGAGGTGGATGAAGAGGAAACTCCATTTCTAGAAAGCCCTATTTCCTTTCTCCACCCTACTTCTTTCTTTCTTTGCCATTCCTGATTCCATTGATACTCACTGGAGTAAAAAAGGAGGTAGTGCAAGTAGTTTTTGTTATCTGAGACCATTCACTCTGAGTCCAGTGAATAGGAAAGCTGAGGCCAAAGTAGCAGGAGAGAGCTGGAGGAGAGTGAACAGCAAAGCAGAGAAGAGACAGGTACTTCCAGGACTTTCCCTCTTCTTAGTCTGGTGCATTTATATCCAGAAAAAAAAAACTGAACTTAACAGAAACTTTAGAAAACCTGAGGTCATTCACTTGAAACAGTTTCAATGAAATATAAGAGAAACCCAAGTTTGCAACCAAATGCCAGAAAACATTTCACCTACTTGTAGATGACTCGCCAAATCCTGGTTTCCAATTTGGGTTAGATCAATAACAAAATGGTTGTGAGTCTCAGAAGAGATTCATCAAGCCACCTTAACACCAGAAATAAATCTTTTCTGTTATCTGAGGGGGAAGAATAAAGACAGATGAACCAAGCACGTTACTGTTACTGTATACTCCATAACACAATTTGCATCCGGAAATATTCTTTGACTGTTAACTGGTGCCTCCTACACAAACCAATGGGAAAATACTTTATAAAAAATCCAGATTTTTTTGTAACTCAAATACCAGATTTGATAAATACAGGATGCTCCAAAACAACTTAACAGTTGGATCTGGCATCTGTCTCTGCTTCTCATAACATGTGGCAGGCTCTCACCATTGTCTTGTGAGGCAACATTACTTCTAAAGTCGGACGGCAGGCAGGTGTTGTCTCACAACTGTCAGTTTGCACCAGACTTGATGTCAGCAGGTAAATAGTTTTGCTGAAAGACACCACGACAAAGTAAAACTGTTCTTGTTATGCTTCTCCCTAGAAGGCTGTTACATTTTTCTCTTTTTGGAAGTAGACACTTTTATCCATCTCATCAGGAATGCAATCCATATGAACCCAATACTTCGCAAGTATTTGCCTCTGTATAAATGAAAACAATCAAACTTACCACTCATTATTTTCAAGCAGTTGCTTTTCCTACAGTGGCAACGAGCTTCCATGAGAATCTAAACACACAGTTTTGCCAGTCTTCATCTGAGATGGTTAAGACATTGGCTAGGATGGATGTATACTTTCTGTAGCATAATCCCTCCTTGCTGATGTTCTCATTTAATCAGGCAGGATATGACCACTAAAGCCAGTGACATTATACCCTTCCACAAATACATGCACCAAGATTCAGTAAGTAGTGTAAAATGAATAAGAATAGCTAACATGTACTACATGATAACTACATGGCCAGTATTGTGCATGAATTAATCACTTATTCAGCAACAGTCCATCTTTTGATCAAAGTGGTGAAAGCAAGCATCCTTGGCTTGTTCCAGGTATTGGAGAAAAAGAGTCCAATATTTCATTATTATTTATTATGTGAGTTGCATGGTTTTGGTAAATGCTCTTCATCAATTTGAAGAAGTTTCTTTCTATTCTTAGTTCCTTTTATTGTAAATGGTTGTTGGTGTTTGTCCAACACTTTATCTACATTTATTGTGAGGATCATATGATATTTTTCTTTATTCTATTCATAACATAGGTGAAATTGATTTTTTTAATGGTTAAGCAAGTTTACAGTCTTGTGTTCATTCACTTATTCTTGATTAGGTAGGAATTACTCAATTTTGTTGATCTTTTCAAAATCTACTGTTGGCTTCTTATTTCACTAACTACTTGCTCTTACCTTGATTATTTCCTTCTACTTACATTTATTCTGGTTTTTATTAGCTTCTTAATACATGACCTTAAGGCATTGATTTTAGACCTTTCTTCCTATCTAACTAAGCATTTAATCTATAAATGTTCCTCTAAGTACTGCTTTAGCTGCACCCCATGTATGTTGATATGCTGTGTCTCCATAATCATTCACTTCAAAGTATGTTCGACTCTCGTGACTTCTTTCACGAAGGATTATTTAAAATTATGCCATTGAATTTCCAAATATTCTGTGATTTCCTAGATATCTGATTGTTGTTGATATATAACATTCTTTTCTCAGAAAAAATACTCAGAATTATTCAATCTTTTAACATTTACTATGATTTGTTCTTATGAGCTAGAATATGTTCCATCTTAGTAATGCACCATTGGGACTTTTAAGAATGTGTTTTGGAATTGTTGGGTGTGGTGTTGGAGAAAGGTCAGTGAGTGGAAGGTGGTTGGCGGCACCTTGTAAGTCCTGTTGTCTTTACTGGTCTTTTACCAGCTGTTCTATCGGTTGTTGAGGAAGTAGTTTAAAAATCTGAATGCAGAATTGTATTTCCTCCCTTTGGTTATATCAGACAGTTTGAAGAACCTCAAAACTTTTAAATACCATTTACCCCCTCCTGCTTCTGTATTATCATGTGCATTTGCCATTTTACATACACTCTCTTTGTTGTTGTACATAAACTCTACAAAACATTTAATTATTCTTTTATATAGTCAATATTCATTTGTATTTACACACAAATATGCTCTTTATGAATGTCTATATTTCTGTCCAAGATTATTTTCCTTCTGGTGAAAAATTTCTCTTTAAAGTATTGCTTTTTTCAAGTTTAATTTTGTTTGAAATGTAGGCCTTCAGGTGACAAAATATCTTAATTTGGCTTGTCTAAAAACGTACTTATTTCCCCTTTATTTTTGAGGAGTACTTCCACTGGCTATAGAATCCTAGCCTGGCAGCCACTTTCACACAATATTACTGAGGGTTCTGGTACACACACATCCCTCCATACACTGCCTGGAAGGACAGGTACTATTTTAAACAGGTTGGAAAAACTGTCTGAGGAGGCAAAATTTAAGTAGTTTCCTGGATACAAGCAGTCTTGGAATACTTGGGAGAAATCAGTCCAGAAAGAAAATTTAGAGACTCTGGATAGAAATATATTTTTCTTATTGAAGAAACTCGGCGGGGGGAGGGAAAGGAAAGCATAGCTGGAGTAGCAGAGCTGAGTAAACACTGCAGGAGAGAAATTGGAAAACTATCTTTGGTTCAAATCACATAAGACCTTGCAAGGCAAGATAAAGTATCCGGATTTTAATCTCGTTATAATCGGGAGCCTTTGGAATGTTTGTACGAGTGTTATAATTTGATAGGAATTACTATTTTTAAATTGCTTATCTCACTTGTCTTCATAACCAGACTGTGTAATCCTCACAAGTCTTAGAAAATTTAGTGTATCAAGTGCTATAATTATCTCCATCGTAAGTGACAGAGCTGAAGCCGAGAGCAGATGAATGACTTCCCCAAAATTACAGTCAGTAAGTGACAGACCTGGAATATTTATCTCTCTATCTACTTCTAAAGCTATCTGTAGTCATATTTGGTACTGATTTTTACTTCAAAGTTTCCCATGGATCCATAGTTCTAGCCATTGCATACAATGTGCAAGATTTATTTTTTCAAATGGAGATTTTTGTGAACCTTTCTAAGGGTGATGGACTTTAATAGACTTCTTTTCTATTTGAGATTTTGCACCTTGCTATTATGCATATGAAAAGATTTTTCATTAGAAATGAAATCCAGTCTGACTTGGCAGAAAACCTAAAATAGCTTTAAAAAAGCCTCTGTATTGTATCTCAATCACTTTGCCACCTGTTCTCTCATGTAAGGAACCTTCCTACCTACTGATCCAAACACAGTCGGAAAGCAACTTGAAAGTACTGAATTAATTTCAAAATTGCCCCAGGACCTGCTTTCTAAAACTACCTGATTCCCTTGATGTAGCTATTAAATTTGAGGGAAAAACAAAAACCAAAAATAAAATCTGAAACCATTTCATCCAACATTATTAAAAGTATAATAATATTCCACTTACCTGGAATATAACACTAGTGAAAAACAGGAGAAGGAAAAGCTGTCATGCTCATAATTGTCAAGTTCTGTGCCCTGCAGCTGGTTGACAAAATTTGCTTTTCAGAGGAGAGAGAAGAAAAAGCTAGGGCCACTCACTTCCCCTTCGCACGTCACTGTTGAGTGAGAGAGGAAGGCCTCCTTCCTTGAGTCCAGGAATAGAGCTGAAATATGTAAATCTTCAAAACCCAATTTCAACTTGTAAATAAGGAAGAACAAGAAGCGGGAACAGCTCTGATAAAAACATCTATCTTTAATATGGAGTAAGAGAGCAAAGTGCACAGAGGTTGAAGTGCCAAAAAATTTTTAAAAAATTAAAATAAAATGAAAAGTTTATTTTCTAGTCTAGGTTCAAACTGAGAATACGTTTTTTGTGAATTATCCCCTTAGATTGTCCATAACAGAACCAGTCTAGCTGGCTTTTATCCACTCCTCAGTAAACAAATCTAATCAACTGTAACCAATATATTTTAGATGAATTATATGAATCACAATGAATATCATACTTATTTTCTTGACCTCAGAAAATGTATGCATTGGTGCTACAGCATCTAAGCCACAAACAATGGAAATCATAGGGGGCATAGGAGGAGAGACAGTGTGTAACAAAGGTTACACAAAAAGAAAATAAGCCTCCACTCTGAGATATTTGAAGTGCTCCAGAGAATGTAAGCAAGGCTTCCATGTAGCCATTAATCTCAACTAATTCATAGGAATGCAAAGCAACATTAGGAAAAGCACCCCTGGAAGAAATTGCTAGGGCAGGGGTAACCAGCTATACTTTCAATTTCACATTAAAATCTCATGAAGTGTATAATGGGTGGAAACTAAAGAGTGAGAGCTTTTATCTTCTTAGAAAAATATTTCATATATTGCAAGATCATTAGGGCTTTGTGAAGAGTTCTTACAAATGACATCAAAAGTACAATCCTTAGCCAAAGAGCATGTATATGTGCATAACTCATAGACACAGACAACAGTGCGGGGATAGCCAGAGGGAAGGGGGTGCAGGAACTGGGTAGAGGCGGTCAAAGTGGGAGGAAATGGGGACATCTGTAATAGTAACAACAGTAAAAATAAAGAAAAAAATTTAAAAGCACAATTCTTCAAAGAAAAAAGTTATTAAAAAAAAGAAAGGACATTGAAAGATGGAACAGGCTGCCTCAGAAGATCATAAATTCTCAGTCCTTGGAAATGTTCAAGCACAAGTTGATCAAACACTTCTTGGTGGTATTAACCAAGCATTAGATGGATGGAAGAATAGGTTTTGATCAGCACCACTTCTCATTCTAAACTGCTTCAATTCTATGACAATGCATCCAGTGGGAATACAGAGGAGATGTAAAAAATGTGGGTATAAAGTATTTTTATCTAGAGAACTGGCCAAGAGAAAGGATGAGTGAAAAAGTCAAAGAGCATAGCATTGATGTTTCTTTTGGGGCAATTTAAAAGAATATTTATATATAATTTATCATCTATTAAGTTATCACAGACAAAAACAATTATATTACCCAAGGTAGGCATGCTTATGAAGAAGCAGGCCCTCTTATACACTGGGATGAGAATGCAAATCAAATAATCTTTTAAGGGACAATTATCAAAATTTAAAATATTCAGTTCTTTTATCCAGTAATTTTACATCTAGGATTCTATCACATAGAAATGTTTGCAATATTATTTATGGATATATGTATGAAAATGTTTCTGAAAAATAGAGAAAATAAAAAATTAGACAATGTAAATGTCCATCAAGAGAGAAAGGATTACCTATGAGTCTGTCTCCATTTTGCTTGTTAGTTCAGTTTGTTCATTAGATTCCATATGTGAGTGAAATCACCTGGTACTTGACCTTCTCCAACTGGCTTATGTCACATGGCATAGAGAGCAGGTTGACAGTTATGGTGGAGGCAGGGTGGAGGGATTAAGCAAAAAAGAAAAAAAAAGAGAAAGAACTCATAGACAAGGACAACAGTGAGGTGACTGCAGGGGGAAGGGAAGTGGGTGGAGGTAGGAGAGGGTATGGGGGGGGTAAATGGTGATGAAAAATATAAAATAAGAGAGGAAGGATTATATTATGGTATACTGATGTTAAAGAATATTTTATAGTTACTAAAAATAATGAAATGTTTCTGTTTAACAAGGAACCATTTCAAAGCCTATGGTTTTCAGAGACAAAAATAATACATACTCTTATTCTATTTTAGTTTTTGTAACAGTAAGCTACTATATACAGTTGGATTATTCCTTAAAAATGCATACCACACTGTTAACAAAAGAGAAGAGGATATTAAGGACAAGATTTTCACTTCTTATTGTGAACATTTCAAAATTCTTTAAATTATTTTTGAGAGACATTTATAATTTTTGTATTTTTTTGAAAATCCATCACAATTTTAAAACTTTATCATTTTTGTAGCCAGCATTTTCTGACTGCTAATCCCCAAGGGGGATTGTTGGATTGAGGAACTTTATGTGTTCTTGGGAAAAAGATGTCATTCCCTTGATTCCCTTGGGCCAAAAGCATCACTGCAAAGACCAAAAAACAAACAAACAATTATTACGAGAAGATATCTTAAATAGGGTGACTCATTACCTTCTATTCCTTTCCTTGTATCTTCACCACATCATTGCTTTATACTCTGAATAAATGTACTCCCAAACATCAAAATGAGGAAAGCAGACACAAATGGAATTCCAGTCTCATTTTAATTAATAGCAATTTATGTGATCAATATGGTATCAAGTGAATCTTGCCAAGGAGACCCAGGAGAGGACCCTCTCAAAGTTGTTAACCTTCATATGAGGTGCCAGACACATTTCCATTGCTTCCTTAGTCTCTTCTGTTGAGCATCAAAAGCATTTAGGTCAATCACACCAGCTTCCCTTGGTGACTCACATGAGATTATATAAGCTGTTGGTCTTGCTGCAGAGCTGTGTAAATGCCTGCTTAAAATAAAACTTATTTCAAGGAATAGATTTTTTTTATTTTTTCCAACTTCTTCATAATTTGAATTTGGCTTTAAAATATATGACAAAAAGAAAAGGAAGCCATACATGACTTTATTAAAGGTTTAATAGCAGATCAGACTTTCCTAATCCTCTGTAGTTACATCTTAAAACATCAAGTATCATGTAATGCAAATGAGGTTTATTCCCCAGAACAGTGTACTGGCATGTTGCAATGTCAATTACTCATTTGGTTTTCAGTCTCTCATTGTTTTCTATTCTATCTGAAGGAGGACTCTTTCACAATTAATGGTCCCCTGCTAACCAATTTTTGGCCTAGTACAACTATGGTATTTTTGCATTATAAATGCCAACACTTCAAGTTTGAGATGACTAGTGTTAGTTCAACAACATAAATAAAATTAGATGCTTTCAAATCAAATTAAGTCTCAGAAGAAAGACATCTTGCTGAATGATTAGAATATGAATAATCTGAATTAATCATTTTCTCATTCTTCTCCGCCTCCAGTTCTGGAAAGTGACCATGTTTCTGGAGCAGTTTTCTACAGACTTTTTTCACCTTCCCACCACAGTAGTCAACAAAAATCCTCAACATAAGGATCCCTGACTCAGGCCATTCCCTCGTAATGAGAGCTCTAACAGTGGGATCCAGTGCAGACCAGAAGCTAACCACAGGTTTCCATTGTAGACAGTGGAGCCCGTCAGAGTCTGTTCTGCTCTGATACCACACTCTGTTCTGATATCATTGTTTAAGGACTTTGCCTTTTGAATCCCCTTTTGGGGGCTATTCTGCACTACTGTTTCATTTCTGTGGCTCAATTGCCATCAATTTCTTTCCTTTATATAAAAGTACCCTTCCTCCTAGAGTCTTTGTGATTTTCCTCATTTCTCTCTCCCTTCTTCATTATTTGAGGGTATGACTAAATTGCTCAGTGTATTGGCCCCATTTCCTGGGATGCATTGTTCAGACAATTTTTTTCTGCGTTAAGACAAGTTCTTAGCACAAGTGTTTACCCTATGTTCACACTGTGGGCTCTGGACAGGAGTATTAATTTGCTTGGATACATGTCAGTGTTCTCTTAAAATCAGAATACCTCTCCTATCAATAGCCATTTTTCCCATGTCAGATATATTAAAAAGGCAGGAAACTGCTATTGGAAATCTACCAATACCATTTAATAATTAGTTGACACCTACCAATGCCAAGTGCATTCACATATGCTATCTCACTTAGTCCTCCTACAAACTCTCTAATTCTATTTTCTCCTAGATAATGAAACCCAAGCCCAGAGAGGTCACAGCTAGTAACTGACAGAGCTGGAGTTCAAGCTCAGGACCCCTACATCTAAGTCCCGTACTGGTTTTTCTTACGAGGCTTCCTATATTCTGTCAAACACTGAAACATCAAAAGCAAAACACAGATATCAAAGTTCAGTTCCTACCTGTCTCTTCAAGCTTTGTGGTTTTATGCTAACCTTAATTCCTTATGACTCAGCTTTTCCATCTACAAAATTATTTTTCTTTTGATGGAGATATTTTTTTAAATTAAATTGTTAAGAGATGAGCGTGGAAATAACTGTGGTGCTTTATCCTAAAAACAGTCAGAATACATCTAATGAGAATTAATCAATAAATCCTAGGGAGAATCTAAGGTATTATATTTTTCCCTGGGAGCCTGTGTGGTACTGAGAATAAATTCACAGTAGGCAGGAAATTATATACAGCCTCTAAAAAAAAATGTGAATAATAGATGCAAGTGGATCTGGTAGATATGACCCCATTTCAAGTATCTCAAAACAAATTGATGTGTATGATGTAATGACTACCACAGAGTATGTTGTCACTGATGGAAGGAGAGTTTTTGTGGAGAAAGCAGCCTCTCAGTTATATAATTCTTGAGGAAAAACAGTGGGGAGAGGAGGAAATGAAGGTGGTAAAACCTTTGGTAGGAATGGAAAGAAATAATATCATCACCTTCCTGACGCCTCCCTGGGAAACCCTGACAAATTTTGGAAAGGTTTGTAACAATGAAGAA
Source organism: Macrotus californicus (assembly GCA_007922815.1). Classification (NCBI taxonomy): domain Eukaryota; kingdom Metazoa; phylum Chordata; class Mammalia; order Chiroptera; family Phyllostomidae; genus Macrotus; species Macrotus californicus. The sequence goes on from VMDR010018945.1 coordinate 11,159, forward strand.
AAGCATAGCAGTGGTAGTTGCCTTGGAAAAATACCAAAACACACTTGTGACATCGAATTGTATGACAGCCAGGACAACTGTCATAATTGCAATATGCATATCAACATATTATATCTGAATGGTCACCACTGGGTTTTTAGGTTCCCTAACATGAGCTTGCAGGGTTGCGCGTGATCTTTTTAAAGGAGGATAGAAATTACTAGAGACCAGACATTTAACAGATTCTTTACTGATCCAGATGAGTGGCACCTTTCTATACCTGAGAATGTCCAGCATTTGTTCTAGAGGTGTGTTTCATCCTGTCCCTGTGCTTTCTGGAATGCTGGACAACGACATATGTAACATTAGCATGCTGTGAAATTATTCAGCAGATTCTGTGAGTGATTTAAGTGAATGCTTCTCTGTGTCTCACATGACATGGTCACTGCCTTTTCCCTGGTGCACTGAAATGGGAGAAAGTAGGTAAAACAATGGGAGTAAGGACGAAAGAATTTAAATTAGTCATGATCTAAAAGATTTACCATCAACCTCATTAAAATGTGACTGCCAATCATATCATTGGATGCTTTGCTTACATCTTTTTCTATGAAGACATAACATACTAAGTATGTAGTCATTATATACATTAAGTATATACATTGAATGGTAAAGCTACTCAAATGGCACAGATTTTTGGCACATGGACATTTAGACTTGAAGTTGTAAGAAATGAACCTGTATCTTGGATCTGAGACTTATTTATAGTTGATCACAACTGAGTTATTTACTAATCCTCTTCATCTCTGAAGGGAATTAATTAATGATCACAGAGGTTTGGGCTGTAACTGAGATCACAGCATATTGTACTATGTGAAGCCCTTTTAAACCTTAATCACCATTGTTACTGACAAAAAAATAAAATGAGATTTTCCAAACAGCCAAGTCAAAATTAGAGGTGATTTATTAATAGTCATTAATGTAAAAAGTTTAATTATAAATTCTATGAAAATTCCCCATAATTTTACATATTTCTGCATTGTGTTAGTTATAATCATGCCCTTCCTTGACATTAAGAGTGGTCAACAATAATTTGTAGCCATTATTTATTGCATATATTACTTTATATTACTTTAGGCCCTGTTAGTGCCTAAAATAAACATGTCAGCCATCTAGTAACATGACTTTGCCTAGGGTTGTGTCATATAGAAATGTCACCAATATATTTTAGCACACAACTGCCGTGTCTATGATCCAAATAGTACCTAAAAATGAGCTTTTCAGAGCCGTGATTGTGCTTCACTGATTACAGCAAGATTTCTATTTTGGGAAAGGAAAATTCATGCCTCAAAGCAAAGGAATCAAGGCCAGTCATAGATAGGGAATGCAAAGTTAAAATTCTAAAGAAGGTCTGCTTTTTGCTCATCCCAAGGAATGTGATATACAAGGATTATTTCTTCTGAGGTTTTAGAACAACAAAAGAGAAATCAACTTGAAAGGAGAAAAAAAGAAAAAAATCTTATTTAAGCTTTTTCTCTTGGGTTCCACAGCAACTTTTCCCAAAATGTGCTCCAATACAAAATAAATCCTGGAGCTCTTCATGGTGGGAAAAAATAGTGAGGGTTCTGTTTTTAAATAAAGATCCAACATTCTAATTTTTCTCAGAGCTTAACAACTAGTCTCATTTTCTGAGACTCTGCAAAATCCTACAATAAAGAAAATTATTTCACTTTATTCTATCCAGCATCTCTTAACTGCAGTTGGCCACAGAATGGTTTTATTGTTTAACATTTACTATGACCACACTTTTGGGATCTTTGCATTACTGAAAAATCATACATGAAATGCAAAAAGGAAAAAGAATGTCCTCAGAAATAAACACACAGACTGACAGCTGTCAAAGGGGCAGGGCGTTGTGAGGCTGGGCGGGAAAGGTGAAAGGGTTACAAAAAAATCTCATAGACACCAATGACAGAATGGTGACCATCAGAGGGCAAAGGGGAGGGGAGGTCAAGTGAGGGGTACATAGTGATGGAGGAGACTAGAATTGTACACCTGAAACCCACATAATTTTATTAACCAATGTGACCCCAATACATTTTTTTAAAAAAGAAGTAAGCACATCAGAAATGCAGAGTGCTGAATTTGATAGGCAGAGCTATAAGGACCTAACACCAAAAAGATTCAGATTTAAGATGTTCCAATATTCAGAGTTCTTCTAAACAAAATCTGTGCATATATACACACACACACACACACACACACACACACACACATACACATTTAAATCCATCCAGGGGAAGCACACGCTGTCCTGCACATATGTTCATAAACAATCGAGACTGGAAATCTCAAGCTAAATGATCTCTGATATCGGTACCCTCAGTTACTGGCAGAGAAGGCTGTGTCAATTTTCTATGCAGCCTTTTTAAAAGATGGCACATTGGGACCATTTCATGTTCAATTATTTACTGGTGTTTCACTGACTTAACGTAGCCTTAGTGCAGAAAAACAGTATTGCTTTCAATCTTTTTTCCATTTTCCAGTTCAACAAGTAATTGAAAATACACATTGTATTAAGCATACAAGTTCATATTTGGCTACCTACCCAACTACTTTTCTCTCCTCTTTACTGAGACAGCTTGATCCTCTCTTATGGCTGAATGAGCCTACTTTCCCACACAGGAGGGATTAAAGAAGATCTTTGTCAATACCCAGGGTGCTCAGTATTGAGTAAAATATTCTGGTGATTCTGCCCAAACAGAACAGATATTCAGCTCTCCCAAATGGAATATAATTGTATTCTTCAAAAATCTTAACATGAGTCTCTGCCTTAGATCACAGTTCTTCTTCCTGGATCTTTGCTCTGTCCCTTGGCCCTGACTCTTGCTCTTTTGAGCAGAGGCTGGCTAGTGGCTCCAGAAAGGCAGCATGAGTGGGGGGTTTTCACCAGGGCTGCAGGGAAAGCTTAGGTTGTAGAACTGCAGATAGTGTCAGAGTGGGTGCTGTATGCTACAAAGCTGATCTGATCTTACCCACTTAAACTACAACACATAGAGAAGTAGTCTCAGAATCTTGTTTGAGGCTCAGCCCACAGATGGGACTAATAGGGTGTCTGTGGAGGCAGAGAGTTCAAAGGCAAGGGGCAGGTAAACCTCTACCTTTCTACTGCTCCATGTACTGCTAACCTAAAAACTGTTGTTCCGGCCTTCAACGGGGAACCTACAGTAGCAAAGTGGAGTGGAAAAATAAGTGGATGAATCACATCATCCAAGTCATCTAAACTACCAGGTAATAATGACCAGAAAATGAAGGAACAAGGATGTCAGGATATTGTCTTGAGATGCCTTGGATTTTTGTTACAGGTCCCCCACCCCCACCTTGGCATCTTTGCAGATCAGTAATTCCCCACTACTGCCATCTACCTCATCAACAATCAGCAGTAATTAGTAAATTGTTATATTAGTAGCTGGTTGTACTAGCTCTGTATGAAGGCATTTCAAAGATTCAATTCCTATCCAAAAGATTTACTCTATGACCACACATTTCCAACAAAATAAATTGGAAGTCTGTTAGGCTATTTGGCCTGCCAGCCTTGAACTGAGGCCTTGGTTTATGTGTCTGAGTTCATTTTCATGTAAGGATTAGTAGGGAAATGCAATCCAATGTCTGTTACTGTCTATACTTCACAACAGTCTATCAATAGTTTTAAATTAACATATCATCTCATACTCATTAAATTTTATAATACATCTGTAGAAGTTCCTTTAGAATATTCTAATTTTGTTTTTCACAGAATTTTGTGGCACAATTCTAGTCTTAAAAACTTGTCAATTTATTTATATAGAAGTAACACATTTTTTAATTTTTAAGGTATCAGACTAGGACCCTTGACTATAAATTAGAGGAATAAAAGGACTCCAGAAACAGTAGTTGCTGGGCATCAGTACAGGCAGCCTTTATCAGCTCCTACTCACTGAATGTGCATTGTGCTAAGGGTAACACCTCAGCTCCTTCCTGTGAACATGTTCTGTTGAAAGTGCTACTGAAAAGGGATAATGTTCCAAAGGAGCCCAAGGTTTATGGGAACACTTTAACCTACTTGTAATTTTAGTTGATCACATTTAATTCTTCAGGAGCAATAACTTTCTTATTTTGTCAGTAGTTCAATCCGTATTTGTCTCATACAATGCTTTGCCCTAGTTAGGTAAGCCAGAATTTCAATTTCTTTTCTTCTCTGATCATCGCAGGGACTTTCATGGTTTATTAGGGATAAGAGTCTTGAACCTGAAGCCCAGACAAAGGACTAGGGAGCCGAATAGCCACTTGATATCTGTTTGTGGCCTTCATCCTGTTGCCTGTTTTCAAATTCTTTAATATCATGCTCTACACACTAGCAAGCAAAATACTTTCAAACTTGCCTCTGTAGGAGGATTGCCTTCTTACCCATCACCAATGTGTTCGATTCTCAGGCTTGATGCAGACTGGATTTTCTGATGCAGACCAAAGGCTTTCCCTCTTTTCCTGTAGATAGGACTTATTTCATCACCTGATTAGGTTCTTACGGTCTGAATAATCTGTAGGTTTCAGCTATACTTTCTTTACCCCACCACTTTGCTAAACAAACAAACAAAATCTTAGTTATAATAAGAAATAAATAGCAGTGGCAAATGCATATGTTTGAGATTGAAGAGACTCCTTGGATTTAGTAACTTTGAGAAAGTATAAAACTTATTGAAATCACCCACTCATTATTTCATGCATCCCACATAGATGTATTAAATACTTACACTATGCCAGTCAATAAGGCAGACACTAAAGATGCAGTGGTGAAGAAGATAGGCTTCATGTGCTTACAGACTAGTTAAAATCTACCATATGCCTCCTATTCAGTAAAGCTGAATCAACTTGGGTAAGTCACTTAATTGCTTAAGCCCTCATTTCCTCTTTTTAGTCTGGTAAAAAAAAAAGAGGTTATATTAGATTGGACTAATGATTTTCTTCACTATAATGTTCTAAAAAAATTAACTCTCTCGCAATTAGAGTCAATGATCTAAAGTACAGATCCTTCCATAGCTATCTTGCCAGTTAGCCAAAAGCAGACTTGGTTCTGATTGAACAACCAGTACTGTCCCAAACATGGATGTAAAAGTACAGATTATTCAGTGGTGACAAGTGAATCAGAGCACTGGTAAACCAAAGGAAAGAATATTTTTTTAATTTTGCTTATAAAGTACCTATATAAGAACTTGAACAAGTTAAATGAAAATTTTAAATAAGAACTTCAACAAGTTACCCTTATGTAAGTCATGGAGTTAAGAACTAAGCAGTTACTGATTCTAATATCAAGCAATTTTTCTATATTTTAACAGCTGAGAATCACATTGCAAAAGTAGATCCATTGTTCCCATCATTTCTCACACTGTATGACTTTATTTTCATCTGTATGGGTTAACCTGCACAACACTAGGCCCTTCAAAAATCTATTTTTAAAAGCTATTTTCACAGAGACTCATGAGTACCTGTTCCTACTTCATGCATAATAGCTAAACTTTTTTTTTCTATAATCTGGCCTACAAGAAGCTACTGCCTAATATCCACACTGTGTTAGAAATAGAAATCAGTATAATTGCTAACCATATAGAAATAGAAAATCTAGAAAAAGTCTCTGGATGCTGGAAAGAAAAATTGAGGACAACTACAAGTGGCAAAGTTTAGAAAAATCCCTTTTCCTTTCCTGACCAAATTTGGTTTAGTATAATATAATATTTATTGAAGGGAGATTTTCATGTGTTTGTGGGCATCTCAGGGTATTTCTAATGCCCAGTATAAAGAAAGAGTAAAAAATTCACAGCAAAAGCTCTTTCTGCCTTTGCTTTCTCTAACCTAATTGATTCTCTTGTACTCCTACATTTCTTGCTTTCTAGCATTTATTTCTGGCCCCACTCCAGGGTATATTAAGGTTAGCTGTACATTCTTTGTCATTATCCCCATTGAGAGGTGGTCTTTATTTCCCCTCTGTTTGAATCCAGCTGGCCTTGTAATCACTCAATGACAGCATGTAATAGAAACAACACTGTGCCAGTTCTGAGCCTGTCCTTTAAGAGTGTGGCTGATTCTGCTCCCTCCCTCTTGAAATGCTCACTCCTGGGACACTTCATTTCACTATCCAGTTACCGTACTGTGATACACTAAGACACATGGAAGGCTACCTGTAAATACTCCAGCTGATAGCCCAGATGAACACTCATTTAGAAGCCAGGGTTAACTTGCAGCCACATGAGTAAGAAATCTTAGACATTGTATTCAGTAAGCTCCTCAGATGACTGCGTTCTGAGTCAATCTCATGTAGAGTAGAAGAACCATCCAGCTGAACCCAGGCAAGCTGATAGCTAAGACACAGTTTTCGGTAAAAGATTTCATCTTTCCTTTTCTTCCTGTGTCTAGTTCCAGCTTTGCAAATTTCCTCTCTTTGGTTCTTTTTCTATCCCCATATACTTATTCTATTTAACTCCAAACAAGCTAAGAGCTCTAGGAAAAATGATATCTGTAATTTTTGTGCAAGATATTAAATTTCTAATTAAACATTTTCATAACAAATAAGTTTAGTAAATAGCAAAAACTATTCCGTGTGCATTTTTGAGAAGAATAGTCCACTGGGTAAACTACATGTTTCTTCAAAAAAAATTGTAGATACCAGTGCTCTCCTAATCTGAACTTGGGCCTGGATAGTCAGAGATGTTATATCAGAGAGAGTTAACAGCACAATGGCTCCAGTTGTAACTGTAGCTGGAGTTGCATCCTTAATTATTATACTTACATGTATCCCCAGTGATGAGGATCTCACATTGAAATTTAGCCTTTTCATTTAGTGAAGCTGGTTTTTCAAAAGTCCTTTCCTCAGTTTGTATGTCTTAGTCTTCCTTCAACATTTGACCACCACTTGGTTCTTTTTTGGCTCTTGTTTCTCCTTTTAACATCTAAATGCAACCATCCCCCCACATTCCTATATGATTAGCTTTTTCTCTAAATATACACTAATTATCAGTTACTGCTTTCCATATCAGGCAGGTCTTTATACAAATTTTCATTCAGCTTCATGCCCTTCTTTCTGTTTGAAACTCTGACTCTCCTCTGTGTACTTTAAATAACCTCAGCTCAGTAATGTAAACCCACAGAGGGACACAATGAGAAGCCTCAACAAGTATCTTTTATTTTTATCTAGATCTCCTTTAATCATCTTACTCCTATATTCCTTATTCACGTCTTTAATTCTTCCCTTTTCTCTCATACCATGACCCTCATTTATAATCTAGCCTTTAGTTTGAAAAACCAGGTGGAATTTGCTTTTTCAAAACTTGCATTGCATACTGTCCAGCCCCTCATACTCAACTGGCTCCTTATCTCACCTTATACTCCATGGCCCAGTATCAAGATCCAGCAGCTCACACCTGGCCTGCACTGACTGCTCAGCCCACCTTCAAAACCCCACTCAAGTGGTTTCTTTTCCAACGATGATTTGTTACCAAGGAACTCCCTTTATTTGAATTCCCATAGCTCTGTGTTTGTATTTTGCAGAACTTATCAATATTTACCTTGTATAGGAG
>VMDR010018946.1:0-18737 GCA_007922815.1 Macrotus californicus
ATTTCCATGGAACAAAGAGAAAGGAGGGTGGAGGTGGGGATTCTGCAAAGCCTCTGATGCAACTAATGGAGTACTTAATTTTGCTTTAAAAAGGCTAAAAGAGAAAATGGAATGCTTAGACTTACTAAGTTATGCTGTAATTCTAGTTTACCTAGCAGTCTAACAATTGGACATCTGATTGGTACTTCTTTATTACACTTTTAATTAATTTTCTTAATGGTGACGTTGGAATACATTATTTTCAGAATTTTTAATTCTAATATTTTCAGAATAATGATGAGTATAACTAAGTATATTTCTTTTTGGTACTCTGAGTCTTTTTAAAAGTAATGCTTTATGCATATGTACTAAATTTTCCAATGCACTGTTTTTCAGAATTGGAATATCAATTCCCTATCCATGTTGGGGGTAAGAATTTCTTGTATATATTAATTAATTCAGGTATGTCCTGAGCAGCTGTTAAATCCAGGAAATGTGCTGGCATGAGGATACAAAGTAAACAAGAAAAACTATGTTCTGCCCTAAATACTATAGGATAAGAAAAAATCTAAGAAACTGGTGTTCCAGAGGTTCTTTTTTTTTAACTGCAGTATTTGTATTACTCTGTCTGCCATTAAAGTTAAATGGGAATTTCTCCCTTAGTCCAAAGCAATTTATTTAAATTACTGTGCCTGACTTCAAAAGAAAATTAACAATCTTTGTCTTCAAATTTTTTCTGAACAGTCAGTAACCAAAGGTTTTCTGGAAGGGTCTGAAAACCACGTATAGCTTTCTCAGCAATAGCTTTAAAGCGTGAAAACACTCTTTTCTGGCACTACGGGCTGAAAAAATTTAGCAGAGAAAAGAAGATGAATAGAGATAATGAAGCCAACAGCTAAATACAACATACAGGTGCAAATAACATTGTACAAACCCATGAAATGCTCATGAGAACTAAAGCAGAAATGCTCTCCCTGCAGCAGACTCAGAGCGCAGACCGGCAAAGTGGCTAAGAGGACCGCCCGCCACAGGCAGCAGACGGGGTTTTTTCACCACTGCCTGGCTTCAAACAAGCCAACCCTCTCAACCTAGTCATGTAGAGTGAAGATAAATATGGTATCTCTCTCCTACACTGGTTGGGAGATTAAATGAGATAACACCTACAAAACACTTACCACTTTCTGGTAAGTGTTTCTTCAAAAGACTAGTTAACCATCATTCATTCACCCCAGAACAACCATCATTCAACCACCCCAGTGGTTGAAGGCACAAGCTGGCGGCAGACTTCCAGGGTTTGAATCCCTGCACCACCGCATCCTTAGCTATGCCCGTTTTCTCCTCTGTAAAATGGACAAAATAATAATACCTTCCCCATACGGTTTCTGTGATCTTAAATTAGCTGATACACTTCAAGCAATAAAAGGGTGCCAGGGATTTACAAAGTGTTCAATAAAGGCTTGCAGAAGCATCATCGCCAATCAAGGAGAACAGCAGTTGTTCCAACCTAGAAGGAAGTGTGCCATATACCAGGAGGAAGTGCTCATAAAAACTAGACACAGCGTATTGTGTATTCATAACTTTGGGGACTCTCAAGACACTAAAAATGGCAAATATTTTGATAAATATAAAGTATTTGATGCCAAGAGGTTTTCCTTTTTCCTGCTCAACTTCACATAACTTTCAAGATACATGTTCCAAGTAACTGAAGACATCTAAAGAGAAAAGAAGTCTTCATATGTGTGTGTATATATATACATATATACACACACAACACACACACACACACACACACATACACACACGCTTACACAGAAAAACGTTCTCCTTCTCTCCCTCACTCTCCCCACCCTCACCCTTATGTCCCCTCCCCTCCCTGATCTGGGATATCAGTTTTCTCCTGCCTTAGGATTCGAACTCAGACCAGGGTTTCTCAGACTCCATAGTCACGTGAGCTAATTCCTCTGCCTGAACATCAACTTTCAGGCTACATTTCCTCTTTTCCCCCTCCTTCCCGATTCCAGTCAACATCACATATTCCTCTGCTCTTCTAGATCAGTACCTGCAAACTTCTTTGGGATGAGTCATGACATCAATTATAGATTATTAGGCAAAGTGCCACAAAATATGTTTGACCTCTTATATATAATCTACTCTGGTTCACTCACTTATAAAATTAGCTAATACTGTGCATATTTGGGGTATGTCCTTACATCATCTCCTCCAGGATCAGGTCCTGTAAATTTACTCCTAATAATAACGACTCCACAAATCACTAATACCGTGTTGAAGGCTCTACCACGCTAGGCAGAAAAGGGCTAACTCAGCAGGCCTAGTGCTCAAACACCACACCTTCTAAGAAAGGCCTGTCTTCGGTACTGGCCCTTGGCTCACTCAGGGCAGACGAGCTTGGAGCCCTTGTAATATTCTGCCTGATAAGAGTTTTTTGTGTGCCTGAGGCCTTGAGCCATGTAGTACAGTGTGATCAGAGAGTTTATACTAAGTGTGATTTATGATAAACTGCTAGTCTGTCTACATGACTGAGCCCCAATAAAAGCCCTGGGCACCAAGGGTGGGGTGAGCTCTCCTGGCTGGCAACACTTTGCGCATGTTGTCACACACTGTTGCGGGAAGTGCACCTCCACTAGGGAGGACACCTGGAGGTCTGTGCTTGGTTTCCCCTGGACCTTTCCCCTTTGCTGATTTTCATCTGTATAACCTGTGGCTGTATTAAACCCCGATTCTAACAGCTTTATGTGAGTCCTTCCAGGGCCTCGCTGAGCCCAAAAGTGGTCTTGGGGACACCAACCTTCATTTTTAGTGTAATCATCTAAATTCCTGTTAGAATTATGAGTCTTGCTATAACACTTTTTCCCATTAGAATAAAAAATGTAGTGATACTTTTCACCAAATCCTTCTCTTTACTCAGCTTTTATTATTGCTTCCTGACTTACACTCAGAAAAAGGATTCTGTCCAAGGATGTTACTATTGGAGCAAAGTACATAGCAGAAAATACTGGACTTACAAATCGCTTAAAAGCTTTAGATATTGTCTGAAAATGAAATACATAGATGGTAGGGAAAAGGCTTTAAAGGATCTCATAAGAAAGTAATTTGCTGGCATTAAACCTACATTTCTAGTATATTTAATTTAAAATAAAAATTTTATTTATTGTATGGGTACATATGGAGTGATACTTTTAGCACTATACATAAAGTTCTTTTTTATTCCTTATATTCAAGCATTCTTCCATTTTTCAATCTTCAAATACTCACCAATGAGAAATTTACTTTTTTGCTGACTTTCACAAACTCAAACATTTTTGTATGTACTTTTTGTCATTTTTGTCTCACAAATCATAGCTTGTTGGCATCAAAATCTGAGTGTTTTCCAAATGTCCTCTTATGAATCATAATCAACTCCCAGAAGACCACAGATTTGGTTTGTAAAACAATGACACAGATGTGATTGACCAAAGATGCAGGCACTGCCTTCTTAGACTTCCTCATTTCAGTTTTTGGCCACAAATCCTGCCAGCAGTTCAGGCCCAAATCCCCCCTCCTTTCCTTCCCTTCCTCTGTATCCATATCCAAACCATCAGCAAATTCTGTTGACTCCACCCTCGAAATACACTCCAAATCCAGCCACTTTTGCCACTCCCATAAGGGTCTAAGCCTACACTACATCTTGCCTAAATTGCTGCAAAAGCCTCCAAACTAGCTTCTCTGCCTTCACCCTCACCTCCCACTGGTCCTTCTCAACATTGGGGCCAGAGCCCTCCTGTCCAATCATAATTCAGATTATGCCACCACTCTGTTTAAAACCCTGCAACGGCTCCCCATCTCATTCAGAGTAAGAACCAAAGTGCTGACGACAGCTCTCGCGGCTCTACATAGTCTGGCTCTGTTACCTCTCTGCCTTCACACCCGACAACCCTGCCTTGTGTTTCCCAGTTCTCGCCATGTGGCCTGATGCTATTCTTGTACACGTGAGGAGTCCTGCTTCTTCAGGGCCTGTGTGCCTGTCCCCCCAGGGATCCACGTGGCTTGCTCCCTCTCCCCCTTTAAGTATTTGCTCAAATGGCACTTCCTCAGTGAGACTGTCCATGACCATCTTATTTAAATCACATCCTCATGGTACACAACCACCACCATTCCCTAACTCCCTCCTGGGTTTTTATTTTTCTTCATTGTACTTATAATCTTCTGATCTATTACATAATTTACTCATTTTTATGTGTCTGGCTCTCCCATCTAGACTGTAAGCTTCATGAGGGCATGAAGCTTTCTGTTACATCCCTAACACCTACAAGAGTGCCTAACACTTAACCCTCAGAGACTATTAAATAGATTAACTAATGTGTCAAGATGTAAACCTTCAAAAACTCAGAGATAACTATACATAAAATTATATAGCTACATAAATTTAATTACATAAATAGAAGCGATAAATATCTTTGGGTACCGAGACAACCCATTTGTAGGTACGATGTGCTATAGTGCTTATAGATGCTTCACTACACTACCTTCATCTTCACAGGACATTCTTCCTGTGCGCATCTGAATGAACTGTCCTTGGCTCTTCTATCTCCTGTCTGCCTTGTATCTGAACCATTCCCGGAACAGCCGCAGCAACGGACATGTCACAGCAGGCCTTGGGATGTTAGTATGCTCCCTGTCTCCTGAAAGGATCTATTTTTTGCTTTTCTTCCTTCCAGCTTGGCACTATCTGTGATTTCTTTCCGGTTGGTATTGGAGATAAGGGTATTAAGTAAGTTCAGGGACATTATACTTGCACTGGTAAATTTCAGTTCTCTCTATAAATTTGGGTGATATACCATTATCTGAAAGTACAAGATAAAGGGAGAATTGAATGCTTTTGGAAAGGGGCAAAAATCTAACATCTCAATGGTGAGGATTTTACTGAGGAAGGGAAGGAAGAGAGAAAATGTCATCAAGTGACTTTCCATAATTTTTCTAAGACGTTCTCCTTGACCTGGCAGCCACCCCATTTTGCTGCTCACTTCTCTTCCTGTGCATTTGCCCTCCTTACAGTGTTTTTTTTTCCCCCTCCGTTTTTGGCATGAAATCCTCTGAGACCCAGTCCGTTCTCCCCTCCTAGTTGAATGTTCTCTGCCCCTGCAAGCTTTACACATCTCTTCCCGCCTGTGATTCTACTACATGCATTTCGTTGTTCTCACAAAGATTCATGCTCAGTTATTTCTCCAACCAAATTTCATAATTTTATTTCCCTGAGGCTGGAGACTATGTCATATTTATTTCGTATGCCTCCCCTCTTGACCTCCACCCAGATATCCCCTCAAACACAACCAGGCAAACACTTGCTGAATGACTAAACCCTTTCAGTATTTCTACCACTAAAGTATAACACTCTTTCATCCGACTCTCCAGGTTCAAAAGTACATTGGAAAAAGTTATATATCAAAGTATTCACTGCCAAGTAACACAGATTTATCTTTTCTAAAACTTGCAATCACTGAACCCAACTTCAGTGGCTTCACCAATAAGAAAAAAGGTATAAGCACACAAAGAAGGATCTGTTATGTACCCGCCTAACGCTGCTAGCTCTATTCAACTTTTTTTAGGCACAGGATTTATCATTTTATGGCAATTTAGTAGAATAAATACTGCCACACATTTCTTCCTCAAGAAAGAGGCATTGGAAGTGGTCCAACTTAACCTAAAACTTGCAACATGAAATGTAAAAAAGAGAGGTGAAATTGAATTTTAAAAGTTCCCAAGTTCCCACAGCAGATACTCAAATACCATTTATTAATTTGACTTTTATATAGAATGCTATGCAAGTCACAAAAGTCTAAAAATTTTAATGTGCCCTGGTCAGGTAGCTCAGTTGGTTAGAGCACCATCTCAGTACGCCAAGGTTGCAGGATCAATCTCCAGTCAGGGCACATACAAGAATCAACCAATGAGTGCATAAGGAAGTGGAACAACAAATGAATGTTTCTCTCTCTCTCTCTCCTATCCACCCATTCCTTTCTCTCTAAAAATCAATAAATTTTTTAAAAAAATTTAAAATTTAACAGTGAAAATCTTAGAACCCTATCATAGCACATGGATAACCAGTCTGCAAAATATTGGTTTCCTTAGGAAAAAAGATGGATCTTAAAATTTCACACCAGTGTTTAGGAAGGGATAAGCTGAACTACTGCACAAAAGCAACAGATGGATTCTTATTTCACTTTCCAATTATCCTGGGCTCTCATCATTAGTACCAATAGAGCAGGGGTATCAAACTCATTTTCACCGGGGGCCACATCAGCCTCATGGTTGCCTTCAAAGGGCTGAATGTAATTTTAGGACTGTATAAATGTAACTACTCCTTAACTAGGGGCAAAGAGCTTGGCACTGCCACTGGGTAGAAATAAGGTGCTGGGCCAGATAAAACAAGGTGGAGGGCTGGATTTGGCCCACGAGCCTTGTGTTTGCCACCTGTGCAATAGAATCTAACTTGTCAAATTTTACAATAAATAATAAGAAAGAAAAGAAAAAATTAACCTCCCAACTCAAGGGGCCAGCAAAAGACACTCTTACCTAAGACAACTCTGCAGCTTTTTTAGTACTCCCAAGAATCAGTTGTCTTTGGGAAAGGTAATTGTGAAAAGCATTTCAAAACTGCTTTACAACTACAGGTTATAAAACTAAGTTGAAACACTTAATTCCAACTGCCTAAGACACTAACTTTGTTGAGCTTAATTTTTTTGGCATCCCCCAAGTCCACTGACCCAATATTGGCTGAGAATGCATTTTCAAATACCTTTTGCTCATCAAAATGAACCCTCTTTTAAGATAATTACATCTTAAGTACTGCCTAATTTTAATATTGAGAAAAAATAGAACCACTGGCCTGAAACCACAGAATCAATTCCACTGAAGATTCTATCTTCCTGAACAAACATGGAGTAAAGTTCACACTGTTTCTATAAATATCCTTATTAGTTTTAACCATCAATACTGCTACCGGCTCTTTCCGACATGCACAGCCTGCACAGTCTGCCCCATGAGTGATGAGTGCCCGGGCGTGTGTGTGGCCCCTGGTGCCCGTCCAGTTCTACCGTGGAACACGGAGCAGAGAAACGTGAGAGCTGTTACTGAAAGTCCAAATGGAACACCACGATCTGAGGCCAAAACCTTTTTTCAAGATTTCCTGGAATACGAAAAGGAATGTGAAGAAAAGTGACCTGTTTGAGGTAAAAACAGATGAAGCACAGAAGATTTTCATCTATTGTGATGTGTACCTAAATGGAAAGTTAGATGAATTTAATATATGCTCAATATTTAACCAGTTAGCCAATACTTTGTGATAACAAATAAAAATGCTGAGTAGAAGCAATAAAGGCAACTTGTGTTTCAGATGCTAAAACAGACCATTTCTTCTATGTTCACGATACAGCTGATCCTTGAGCATTGGACACCAACCTCCAGCTCAGTCAAAAATCTGCATATACCTTTGACTCCGCAAAAACTCAACAGACTGGTAGCCAACTGTTGACCAGGAAGCCTTACCGATAACACACACAGTTGGTTAACTCATATTTTGAATACAAATTATATGCTGCATTCTTAAAATAAAGCTAGAGGAGAAATCTTGCTTTAAAAACTCATAAAGATACTACATTTACAGTACTGTATGTATGTATTGAAAACCTCTGCACATAAGTGGACCCACGCAATTCAAACCTGTGTTGTTCAAGGGTCAACTGTAATTAAATAATCTTTAATTTCTATGATTTTCTACTCCAGATGAGCGGAAGTCATGAAGCTAACCCCCCAGAAGACAAGTGCTAATATCCCTTCAAGACAACCTCTCTTAAACCTTTCTAAACAGAGAAGACTTCAAAGGCCTCCATCAGAAATCTATGCTGAAGGTTAAAAATTCCGAAAAACTTCCCTGTATTTAGCATAAATCCCTCTTGATGGTAGCTGTAAGTCTATTTCCTCTCCTTTTCCTTCAGGGAAGATGGAAAACAGCTGCTCAACATCCCCTTGCAGGCTACTTTTTCGTTCCTGCCAGGCCCAACCCCCCCATGGGACAAGTGTAAACACCGCAGGTGATTCCCAAACCCAGCTGGCCCACACCTGATCATCCACGGGGCTGGCGAGCCCGCCCCCATGTGTACCTCCTGGAACGACATCGCGGAACTGCAAAGGCCCCAAGAACAGTTCTTTACCAGAATGTGTGAAATTCTAGAAACCCACTGCTTACAGTCTGTCCTCAGATATAGTCAAACAACAAAAACAGCAGTTTCATGACGTTTTCAATCAGAGCTGTGAAGAAGGTAAGCGGCACTGCCCCGCAGCCCCGCCACCCCGGTCTTCACCGCCGGGTGGGGAGTGCACCTTGGCACAAAACACGTCTGAACTGCTTGGTGATTTTATCATGCAGTTCTTGAGTTTCTTGTCACTGACGCAACTTTCTGGATGTAAGCTAACCTCAGAAATGCAATAACTCTTGCAACGCTGCAATCTAAAGGGCTACTCTAAATCAAAGTGTCAATTTGCAATCCATTATTTCTTTAAATGAGCTATCTCCACTAGAATCACAACATAATCTGCAGATCACATTTTAGACCAAAATTTATCTAAGCAACCTAATGTTGTTACCTTCCACGCCAGGAAGCTAACAATCATTCTCATTTTTCTTGCAATCGCCATTAGGCTGCAACAGTAAAGTCAGTATACTGCCTGCCTACTTCATCAATAAAAATATTACAGACCCACGAGTTTGGTGAGGTGATTTCCTTTACAAATCTCCTTTAAGAGTTATGAAATGCTGATTCAACTTTGTTGTGGTATCACATCTGCATGTATTATTAAATGCCTGTTGCTTGGTAGCTAAGTTTAACACAAAAGTCTTGATTTAATCAGCAGATACACATTTACGGCTCTATGGCATGTGTGTGTTGACAAATATTTCGAATTTAAATGGCAGCTTTTTCAACTGACTGTGAACCTATTCAATCTCTGCCAAAAGAGCCTGTACGTTAATTTAAACACACACAAGGAATTTTGCTATGATTGTCCTCCTATTTTTCATATTAACTGGGGAGGAAAGAGGCATTATTAATTCTATAAATAATGTCCAAAAAAATTTTTTGGCATGCAGACACACTCAGTTGCAAAGTCACTCTGGCCATCTCCAGGAAAAGCAGGTGGACACAACCAACAACCAACCATGAATGTGTCACATATGCGTAACTGAGACTTAACTGCGTATGTCTTCTGTTATATTTTTAAAAACTGGGCTACACTTACCTAATAGTTATAACTACTCCCAAGTATGCAATGCCAAAATAAGTTATTGCTTATTATCAGTATGTTTATAGCTTCTAAATATTACTGAAGAGGCAAATTCTGTTCCTTTGGGAATTGTTTACTAACAGTTCATGACTAACTAAACTCATGTTTATGGAATATCCCAAGGCAGTTGAAACAAACAGAAATCCGGTGGTAATCTTTAAGTACACTGAAATTCGCAATGTTATTCTGAATTAAGGACCGAACAAACTACTGCATTGGAGAAATAAACACATGACCTCAACACTCTTCTCTCCTCTTCCCAACTCCCTTTTCTTCTTTTTGATCTCCAACCATGTCTCTGAACACTCTGCCTCCTGCAGGTTTATACTCTTCTGGGGCATTTGAAAGAGGATCTGGAATCTACACCCTCAACAGGCTGGAGCTTGCCTAGATAGTCAGTAGTAAGCAACATACTTGGTAAAGCACCCAAAGACCTGAGGCCAGGTAATGAGAACAGGGTGATAAGCCGAGGGCCCTGCAGAAACTAACAGAGGCCCCACAACAGAATCCTTATAAGGCCTGAGAAGAGATATAGAAGAGAGGAAGAGGAGGGAGCAGTGGGAAGTCAGTCGGTCTGTAAGGACAGTTTACAGAAGCCTGAGAAGCACTGGAGCATTCTAGGGAGCTGACAGTTCATGGACAGTAGTGAGTATTAAAAGGAATAATACATTGGATCTCTAGGAAAATAAAATGCAAGAATCTTTAATAATATAAATTTGGAGTCATGAAGGAGAAAAGTACAATGAAACATGCAATTTAGTTTAATCTCACTTTTAAAATAGCCACTAACTACATGCAAGATTACAAACAGATTGCTTCTTTTCACAGTATTTCCATTTCCCCTCCCCTAAAAAGAGAAGTCACCTGCTCTACATCACTCTCCATTTCCACTGGGCTAAAATATGAAAATACTAGATTTGAAAAAAACTAGAAAGTACTGGGCAACTTTACAATGCAAATATTCCAGTAGCTGTATGATCTATGGAGACCTTTCCTTTCCTTCCAATGTGCAAACACGTATGAATTTGTAAGAAGAGTTTATTCACTCACATGGCCCCTTCTGAACCCATCCACAGCACTTTGCATCTCTCTTTCCAGGTCGGTTCTTTTCTGCGACACTGCTCTACCATGAGCTAACGAAACCCCTGTTCCAAACATAACTAGAAGTTGTGAAACACTAAATTTAGATGGGTCAGAACTTGGGACTACATTTATTTACTAACATACGTAAAAAGGTTTTTCTTAAAAAAAAAAAAAACTCTTATTCAATTAAATAGTAGCCACTTAACAAAAAGTTTAATTTTTAAAGGGAAATTCCCAACTAGAATTGGGCATTGGAATTAGTAAGACTTTTTGGAATTCATCCATTTCCACTTATTGCTATCAGCAAATGGATCAGCGCATCAGGATGCTGCAATTTTAATCTCTACTTCCCATTCTGCCCCTAATTCACCTTATGAATTTCTTGGGCAAATAATTTCCCTTTTTGGTACTCTGGGTTTATACCCTTTCCAAATTCCCATTTGGGGCACTGATTCTAGGTTTAGAGAATTTTATTGTATCATCCAAACATCTGCTGGCAATTTGGTGACCCCCCAAAGAGTTGTATTCTACAGATCACTATAGGGGAAGATAATGTAATGAGAAAACCCTAAGGCATCAGGTCATAGGAACTGTCCTGCCCTCTGCTTAGACACTTTCAGAAGGTTGCTGGTCCTTGAATCTCATCAGGTGCCTTCCCCTTCTTTCGGAAGAGTAAAGATCCACCCCTCTCAGTAAATGGAATTACAGCATCCACTATGATGATGATATTACCTCCACCACAGGCCAGATCTCCTCAAAGGCCTGCCTGCCATACACACATCACAGGATAATAACAATATTTCTCTTTTTTATTGGGGTGGTGAAAAAGAATAAGAGCATTTACTATATGTATTTAGAACTGCCAGTGGTTAAGCACTACTGCAACCACAAAATATTATTCTTTCCTTACTAATTTCTTTACCCCTTTTGGAAACAAAGATTACTGATATCTTAAAACTCAAATTTAAATATTTTATCTTCCTTTAGTCCTCTCCAATCATTGGTTGAAATCATAATACTGAAAGGGAATCATGTAATGGCTTTCATGCAACACCCTGTGGTCTGAAGGCAGCAGAAATAAATACCTAAATAATCTACCACAGATAACATTAAGAAATGTATAAACATTTTATTATTTAATTGCAGAATGCACTTGCACCTATGACTTTAAAACTTTCAGAGATTACAAAATCTGTGTAAGGAGGCATTGGGAAAGGCGGGGAACACCTGTGAAGTTAATTAAGAGCCTCACCTCATGGATAACCACCAGGTCCTCTCAGGCAGCACTGTCGGATTTCAAACTGGAAAGACCACAAACCTCACTGAAAACCTGTGTCTGTATAAACTAAATTGTGGACTAATTTTATTAGTACAAAAGTAGATGCACTCACAAGTGTCAGTCACTGCAATGGTCCTGACCTCCTGTGGCCGACCTAGCGACAGGTCGTGGTGTTTCCCATAACCCTCAGGGAGGGACTTTAAACAGTGTCTGCCCAGCGGGACCTGGAAAGTCCAAATAATCCCCTCGGTAGCAAAGGCCTGTCTACAGCGTGTTCTGCTGCAAATCTCTCTTTGTCCAGGATTTTTTTTTTATTTTTTTGAGAATTGCCTTTTATTTGGTGACTGTATTATCAATATTTTTTCACCTGAATGTAAAAATGTACTTTGTAGGCCACTGTTTTTATTTAATTAACTAAAATGATGGCACTAATCTGACATATGCCCATCAGTGAAAAATGCTTCTTCCCAAGCTCTCAAACGCGCAAATGTTTACTTAGGTTTTCTCCCTGTCTACCCAGGAGAGCTAGCGCATTTTCTTCTACGCCTCTAAAAGGCCCGCACTGTCGTGGACTTTTTGCTGAACCCACACAGATAGGTCACTAAACAACGGAGGTATCAAATTATTCCTTTCTCCATTTTACTAGAACACATTTTTACCTACAACACTTCATAAAAGGATTTATATCTGTTTGGTGACTTTAAAAGAAAATTGGCACGAATAGTCAAATACTCAGATCGATAATCCTGTATTTTATTTCTTCCTTGCATATTACAAATATTTTTGTGATCCGATTTTAGCAGTACTGTCTGAATATCCTACAAACTATTGTACATATTTCATTTCACAGGCTGTCACACTGAGAAGTCAAAAAAACTGAGAAAAAGGTAATTACTAGATGATTAGATCCTATGTGAAAAATACTTAAAAAAAACCCCTATGTTTAAACTATTTCTAAGTGAGAACGTTCATTCTCAAACCATGACTTTCTATCACGAAAATAATTTTTAATAATTTTACTACACGAAGATCCCCAGAAACTATGTATCATTGCCTGACCTAAGGAATTCCAGGTAAATGAGGTGCACTCCCTTCCTTTAAGCAACGGGTTCGGTTTCAACCTTTCCTGCCAGCAGGCCTAAGCAGAGGCTGCTACCTCCATCAAGTGAGCAATGAAAATAGCAAGCTCTCAGGTCACAGACTTGGCTCCCATTCCAGCAGCGACAGATCCTGAGCCCATGTGGCATCGCTTACAGAGCTTCCCAGCCTGTGAGTCAAGCGTCCCCCGACCACGAGCAGAGTGATGCCAGAACCTAGCAGGCCGTCCGAAAAATCGTGGCTAGGCTAGACCCAACGCACCGAAAGCGATCTCCGGGTTCTTACGGAGCGCCGGGCTCTGCGCTGAGCGCTCGAGGGGTGGAAAGTCCGGGACGAGCGGCTGTCCCCGGGCTGCCCGCCGCCGGCACGGCTCGGACTTCACGCCCAGCGCACCCTCCAGGCACCCCCCGAGTCCGGCCCGGGCGCGCAGCCCACGGCGCTCGGCGGCCGGCTGGGGACGTGGCTCTCCGCCTCCCGCCCGCCACCGGCCAAGACTCCCGCCTGCGTGCCCCCGTCCGCCCCCTCGCGCGCCCCTCTGCTCACCGCTCCCCGCCGCGACTTCGCCGTCTCGGGCGTCGCCCCACCAGCCTCGGCCCGGGCTCCAGAGCCCCTTCCCGGCGGCCCCCCCAACTCCAGGGCGCCCGGCGCCCTCGGAGCCAAGTCCTCAGCTCGCCCGCCGCGCCATCGGTGCCGGTGGGCGCCGCGGGATGCGCCGCGGCAGCCTCGGGTGGCTCTACTTGGAGCCCGAAGGGCGCGGGCGGGTGGGGCGTGGGCTAATCCGGAGGAGGGCGGGACGCGGCGGGCGCGAGGCTGAGCCGGAGGGGGGAGGAAACCGCAACGTCACCGGAGCCCTCCGAGGCGAGGATGGGGAGGGGGAAACGGGGACCCCCTCCCTCTGCGGGACCCCGACCTCCGGCCTGCCCCGCTTCCCCCTCCCGCTTCCCCTCCCCGGCCTCGCGGCTCGCGAGCTGCGCCCGGCCCTCCCCACCACGCTGGCCGCGACTCCTCGCACCCCTGCCTTGCCAGGCCTCTGGCTCTGACTTGCTCTTAAGACTTTGTAATGACCCGCACGTTTCTGGATGGACTCAGGAATCGTTCCCAAACGGAAGATAGTTTTGGAGGCCCACGGGGAGGAGCTGATGCTTCCATAGAGCCCGGAGAAAGAAATCGAGGAAAACTTATTGCGGGGAGGAAAGGGGCGGAGGTGGGGGGAGGCTGTTGCCTACTCCACTCGCCTTTTTCAAAATACTTAACTCCTCCTTTTCTCCCGCATTCGGTTTTACTCTGTTCTCAGAGAGAAGGCAGAAAATCACCTATTTAGAAGTACTTTTTGCTGTGACTGTACTAACGACAAACACTAAACTGGAAACCACTGAACCCTGCAAACTGAATTAATTTTAATCATCAAAGCTAAAGGGTCAGGAACAGAGCATTTAATGCCTGCAGCTCACAAGAGGAAATTCCATTTATCTAATCTCCTAGGCCTGTGTGGGTGGGTGGGGGAAAAGGAGAGAGAGAGCACTCATCCGTCTGAGTTCTCCAACCTTAGTCTTCACAGCTCCCTTGGAGAGGTTTCTGTGGTTCTCTTAAAAGCAGCCTCTGCACCAACATGGCTCCCGAGAGGTGTCAGATAGGTACCAGGCCATCACCCCTTCACCTCAGGGCTAACTTTGCCTCTCTGTGTTAGCATGTAATTAACCTACCAGCGCTAGACAGTACAGGAATGACAGATGTTTACCCATTCCTTAGAATTGGAGATGTTTCACCTGAGAGCAGTGCTTTTTTTCCGTTTGCTTCAAAGTGCTTTGAGCTGTGAAGAGCCACCTCCATCCATGCCCCCTGCTCTGAGAGGTTCTCCAGACCTGCAGAGGAGTTTCCCTTAGGCTACATTAGAAAAAAATGCAGATGCCTTCTGCTAGGCTTCTTACTCAGAAATTGCGTTTGAAGAGATTCCTTACAAACAGGTCAAGAGGAAGTGGTTTTGTTAATTTTTTTGTGATGTTTACTCAGGTAAACCACTGATTTGCATAAACTTCCAGATGGTTTAGAGGTGGCCTGTGGAGGACACCAGAAGGGGCTTTAGAATTTAGAACTAGCTTTGAATTCTGGTTTAAATTCTTATTTTGCAAGTTACTACTAGGGGCCTTGGAAAATTAAGTTCAAAGCCTCAGTTTCCTTATGTAATGGAGAGGAATAATACCTTCTTAGAACAGTTATAGAAAAGGTGCAATAAAAATGGCTTCTATTTGAGAGTTACTTACTGTGCTAAGGGATTTACATGTAATAATTCAAATATTGGAGATGATTAATTGTGAAAATGTTTAGCTGTAGTATGTAACCCATATGTTCACTTCCATTTATCTTCTCAAATTTGGAAGAGACTTTAGAAAAAGCATTTGTTTTTATTTATCCAACCGCTCAACCAGTAGTCATCTAACTCAGTGATTCTTCAACCTAGAACATCAAATCATCAAGAGAGCTTTTGATAAAATACTTTTTAATAGAGGCCCCACACCAGACCAATAAATCAGAATCTCTAGGGCTAGAGTTTAATCGTCAGCGTTTTAAACTCTCTTCTCATGTCATCATAATGTGCAAGCAGTATGTTGAGAACTCTTCAAAGGAGGCAGTAGTACCCACTGGCATTTGCTCCTTTACCCCCAGTTTTACCTTCCATGGACCTGGAGATCTGCCACTGAATAATATCCACCTCTTGAAAAGTGCCGCGCATACAGTAGGCCTCAAACATCTGCAATTCTACTCTGGGGAGTCTTTCGGGACGCAGCTAGCCTTGGTTCCACAGGAAAGTGCTTCAATTTGCCTGGTGCTTCAACTCCGCCAGCTTTTCTCATCCTTTCTGAAAGCCTTTGGGAGTTGGTTTACTTTGCCATCATCCCTCTGAAAATCTGATGCCAAGAATTTAATTCAGGGTCTTATCCAAATAACACACAGTAAAAAGATATTTAATGGCTTTGTTCTAATTACTGTATTTCCCCAAGTAAATCCTGGGAGCTTTTATGGCAGTAATATTACCCCGTTGACTCCTGTATCACAATTTACTAAAATTCTCAAGCAGTAATGTCTTTTTCACAACTGTTGCAAAACACACCTTCTCAGCCTACACTTACTACAATTTGTATTTAGCACCTAACGTGCTTGTCTATTAAATTCTATTATGCTAAGTCAGGCCTCTTAGCTTGTTGACATGTTGGATGTCAGTGATGTAATTGAATAATTCTGCCTTCCAATTTCATGTCTTCTGTAAATTTGATCGGTGTGCTACGTCATCACTTACATTCTCATTCTCATATACCTTGCATGCCAACCGAAACTGAATTAGCATACTGTTGATGAATAATCACATCAAATGGGCCCCACGTGTTAGAGTCCCATTTTCATTCCTTGTCCCAGAGCAGCATTTAATGTGCATGGCTGCATGGTGTAACAGTGGAAAATTGTAATGGTGGGAAATTGAACCCACCCCACCATTCTTTGACATTGTTTCTGTAAGTGCTGACTCTGACTAATGTGTAGCTTGTGGGTGAACAGCATGTTTGTATAAGAATCCTAGGAACTTCAAAAGATACAGACTCCATCCAACATTTAGGCATCCCAGCTCCAGAAGATTTGCTGACCTATAACCATGGAGTCAGGATGAGGTAAAACAGGATGTTGTGAAGCCAAGATGACTAAACCAGGATGACACATACCAGACCATCACTTGCCTTATCAGAATGGATTGTGCTCATCTGCACATAGAGAACTTTTCAACCCACCCCCTTGATCTCTTTGTTCTGTTCCCCTCTCCCTCATAAAAAAACCTCTGCCTCCACTGAGATGTGGAAATGGGCTTTGAGATGTGAATCCCTCATCTTCCCAGGAGATGGGTCTTGAGACGTGAGTCCCCCAGCTTCCAGGTTGCCAGCACCTGAAAATAAACTACTTTCCTTTACATCAGCAGCTACACCTGAAAGGTTCATCCTTGAGTCACTGAAGAAGTATGATCATTTTGGTTACTTAAGCCCTACTGCCCTGTACTTGTACTTAGTGATAATCTCTTTCAGCTTCCCCTTCCATTTCTGGGCATTCTGCTCTGGTCAGATACCCACCAAAGCTGCTTCTTCAGGCCCTCTTACTCAGGGCTGCCATCTGCCATGACTTCTTCAGTGCTGACCTGCTTTGCTCCATAACCCAGGCTGTTCTGCTGCTACTGCTTCATCTCCAGATGACTCAAGCTTCCTGAACCCAGTTTTCACTGTTAAAACCAAAGGAAATAACAGGGTTGGAACTTGAGGGGATCATGCTAAGTGCAATAAGTAAACAAAGAAAGGCAAGAACCATGTGATTTCACTCTCACGTGGAATATATTGATTAAAAAACCCCAAACGAACATAAAACAAAAACAAACTCAACAGCTTGGTGGTTACCAGAGAGGAAAGGATAGGAGGAGAGCAAAATGGATAAAGGGGTCATTTGTATAGTGACGGATGGAAACAGACTTTGGTGGTGAGATGTCAAATTATAATGTACACCTGAAACTCATATAATGCTATAAACCAGTGTTACCTCAATTAAACAAAAACAAACAAAAAGAAACATTTACCTACATTCTTAAACAGAATTGAGTTGCACCTTCTCCACCCTAGTTGGAGACTTTTACATATAATTCTTTGGGTACATATTTTCTGGTCTCACAATCTTCTAGCAGATTATTAAGTGTGCCAGGTCCTCCACCTGTTTCATTGTATCCTGACAGGTGCTGATGTTGGTATTACTATGCTCACTGGATTCATGAGGAAACGAAGCTCAGAAAGTTGAAAGGATTTTCCCAAGATGGCTCAGAACACACGTGATTAAGTTTTCTGATACCAAATCCAGGTTCTTTCCATTAAAACACTCAGCCTGCACTAACTTTTCATTATCTAAAGCCCCACTTGTAGTTTGAGTGTCCTGGCCTCAGGTGAAAGTTATTCTGCATTCTTGATTGACTTTTGAAATGGAAGATTATTTATATCACCTCCTGACTTATTTTAAACTACCCAAGGTGTCCCATACACCTACCAAATTATAGCACTGTTCTTTGTAGTTACAAAAATGGTTATTGATATTTGCCACGTGACTGAATGAAATTAGAAGTTTGTTTTTTCCTCAGACTTATAAAATGGACCAAAAGAATTTAAGCATTTCATATTTTCTTTTTTCTTTATTTTTTAAGTATTTTTATTGATTATGCTATTATGTTTTCTCAATTTTTTTCCCCTTTATCTCCCCTCCACCCTGCCACCCCAGCCCTCCAGCATTCCCCCTCCCCTTAGTTCATGTCCATGGATTGTACATATAAGTTCTTTGAGTTCTCTGTTTCCTATACTATTTTCTATTTCTCCTTATCTATTTTATGCCTACTAATTATGCTTCTTCTGCCCTGTACCTTTCCCTCCCTATTCCTCCCTTCCCCCTCCCCACTGAAATCCTCCATGTGATCTCCATTTCTCTGATTCTGTTTCTGTTCTAGTTGTTTGCTTAGTTTTTGTTTTCAGTGTTTTTCTTTTTTATAAGGTTCATTTGTTGATAGTTGTGAGTTTGTTGTCATTTTACTGTTCATATTTTTTATCTTATTCTTAGGTAAGTCCCTTTAATGTTTCATATAATAATGGCTTGGTGGTGATGAACTCCTTTAACTTGACTTTATCTGGGAAGCACTATCTGTCCTTCCATTCTAAATGAAAGCTTTGCTGGATAGAATATTCTTGGATGTAGGTCCTTGACTTTCATGACTTCAAATACTTCTTTCCAGCCTCTTCTTGCCTGTAAGGTTTCTTTTGAGAAATCAGCTGATAATCTTATGGGCACTCCTTTGTAAGTAACTCTCTCCTTTCCTCTTGCTGCTTTTAAGATGTTCTCCTTATCTTTAATCTTGGGTAACTTAATGATGATGTGCCTTGGTGTGTTCCTCTTTGGGTCC
>VMDR010018947.1:0-18754 GCA_007922815.1 Macrotus californicus
AGAGGAGAGGAAAAACAAACGTGCTGTATACACACAAGGGATCAAGGGATACTACTCAGTAATAAAAAGGAATAAACCATTGATATGCACAACTCACAAAATAATTGGACAAATCACAAAATAATTACAGGCTGAAAGAAGCCAGACAGAGAGAGTATACATTGTATGATTCCATTTATAGAGCGTCCTAGGGAATATAAACTGAGTAATAGTGAGAGAGTGGGCCAGGGGTTGCCTTGCAGGGGACAGGAAAGGGAAGTATGGAGGGAATAGGTTACGAAGGGCGGGAGGTATATTTCTGGGGGTGGTGATGTGCTCATTATCGTGATCGTGCTGTTGTTTGCACAGGAGAATACATATGTCAAAACTTATCAAAGTACTCACTTCAAATGCAAGCAGATTAAGTGTCAATTGTACCTCAATAAAGCTCTTTTTAAAAAAGTAATCCACAGAAATTAAAAGAAAATACAGAAATATATTTCCCATAATTCTATCAGAGCTAACTAGAAACAACATTTTTATGTTTCCTTCTAGTCTTTTCCCTATATGCACACATAAAAATACATGAATTTTTTTTTATGTACAATGAAACTCCTTTTTAAAAGTTTTATGTTATATGAATTTTCCTTTTCTTTTAAAAAAGCTGTATGTCCTGAGTTTTTTGTTCAATTTTGAACTCCAATCCTTCATGCACATGGAGAACAGAGGGTGGGGACAGCAGCTCCCAGGGAGGGTGAGTGCCCAGGAGAGAGGAGTAGTCCCCGAGGCAAAGCCCATCTGGACCCTGATGGACCCAGGAACATGTGGCAGATCGCCTGTCTGTTACCGTGAGGGAAAGCCTGTCCAGTGTCAGCGCCCCTCTGGCTCAGTTCACCCAAACCTTCTCCTTCTCTAAATCAACCCTAAATGACAGTGCCTGGCACTCATTACCTGATCAATCAAAATTCACTGAAAAAATGAAGACCACCTGTTCTCCCAATGCGTCTCCAATCTTCACTTTGGCCCCTTGCCCTTTCTCTCTTTCCACTCTGCCTCCAGCTCCAACCACTATCCTTCCTGCCTCTTCATTTAACCTTGATCACGATGTTCCCTGTGACTAAGCATCCTTCACAAATGATCCCAAGGGCTAGACCGAACTCCGGCTTTAAGAATGACTCATTCCCCATCACTGCCTGTTTAAATTGCTTCCAAATTTTCACCTTTATAAATAACATTGTGATGAACATCCTTGCACAGAAATCTTTGGACTGCAGATTTAATTGTTTCCATGGGAAAAATTCCTAGAAGTGGAATCACCATGATAAAAAGATGAATTCTTTTAAGAGTTTTGGGACACAGTGCCAAACTGCTTGGCAGAAATCTTGTATCTTCCACTCCTGAAGGCATAAGAGCGCCCTTGCCACACATTCACTTGTGCTGAGTACCATCATTCACAAAAACAATACAACTATTTGATAGCAAAAACACTTTGTTCTTTGAATGTGCACCTATTTAATTATATAAGATGAATTCTCTCACACTCACTGCCACTTATTTCTCCTTATGTGAACTAATTAATATCCTTCACTCACTCTGCTATTGGGAAGTTCATTTATAACTCAAGTTCTTCATATGATTATTAAAGTTTAGGTGAGAGGGGATTTGTCATAAATGTTGCAGGCATTTTTTTCTCAGTTGATCAACTATTTGTTAATTGGGTTTGGGGTTTTTCTTTTAGCATACTAAGAATTTTATTCTCCATGATGAACTAACAAAAACATTTTTAGCCTTGTCCTTTCTTCCTCTGATGTTGTGTTTCTCACCCATAATTTCTTAAATACTTACCTAAAATGAATTTAATGATTTCATTTTTATATTTAAAAATTTAATGCACATGGAACATATTTTGGGGATTGATATGGTTGAGAAATGTGATGGTTTCCCAAGTGGTTAAATATTAATGAAATCTACTAACTTCTGTTTTCCAGACTTTCTAGTCTGTTTCATGGACAGACTTTCTATTCCCATCCCAAAGCCCAAAAGTTTATATTATAAATTTATAATTATGTTTTAATATCTAGTAGGTTATCCACCCAGATTCTGGCTGGGAATGGCATTAAATCCAAAAATTAATTTGGGAACTTAAATATTTAAAATATTGATCCCTGCTTTCCAGGAACATGCAAAATATCTCCATTCATACATATATACATTCATACATACATTTACACGTACATTCATAAAGTCCTAGCACAGTTTGACGGTTTCTTCACAAAGGTTCCACACATTCCCTACAAGCACCCTTCCTAGGTGTTCTAGCTTTGGTTCTATCATGAACAGAACAGCCTCCCCGTCACACTTCCTGAATTTATCATGGGCAGAGACACTGCACAGTGCACACTTCTGCACATAGGCACTATCTTTGCAACCCTCCAAGTGAAGCACAGCTGGTCCTAAAACCTTTATGAATGGTAACCCTGTGGGCACCCAGGACCATGACCACAACCCTGAGAGATGCCAGCACCTTCCTCCAGGATGCAGGACCTCCCCAGGTTAGCTGCAGCCTATTACTCTTAAACTCCTCTGCCCTCAAAAGTCCTCCACACAGTCTACACTGTATCCCATCAGACATGACCCATCCCATGCATGCCAGACCCCACCTCCAATGGAGATACAACTCTCCATGCTTCTTGAAGAAATGGCATGCATTCCTCTAGATCCATTCAAATGCTGCCTTCATAACCCAAATTCATTCATTCCCCACTGGGTTTGCATTTTGTGGAGTGACCCTTATCTTGGCCTGCTTTATGATAAGAGTTATCCACAAGTCTGTCCCTGTTAGGTGACTCTGTGAAGGCCCAGCCCACAGCTAAGCCACTCTGCCTTAAATCACAGTGCTGAGCACAGGGCTGCAACAAATGGATTTTGACAACCTGAATGAAGGGAACTGGAAACATGCACCACAGTGTGGCAAAGCCACTTGTCCTTGGTCACTCCTCAAGCCATGGGGAAGAAGTACTTCAGGAAGACAGTGAGGCCCACAGGTCTGAGGACAAAGGAATGACTGTGCCTCTTCAGAGCTGATGGGGTGCAAGCCAGCCCCACCTGCACTCTTGGAATGTCCCCAGACAAGGTCTTGGGATCCTCCCTCCCACAGGAATATGGGAGCCCCAGACTGAGAAATCAAAACTTCCCATGGCCCAGACAAGGTCAGGTAAAGGCCAAGGTTGTCAGCCACACACAGCAGATTCACCTGCAAAGCCTGTTAAATGCAAACTACAGTCCCACCCAAATCTCCTGAGTCAGCCTCGGAGGTGAGGCCAGGGCAGCCATACAGGTGCTGACACCAAGCCAAGAAAGGGCCTGGGTAAGTGCACCTCTATCATCCAGGCTTTCCCTGAATGAGGCAATGTCAACAAGCAAAGGAGAAAGAAACCAACACTGGACAATGCTAAAGGCCAGGTTCTGGGCTAGGAAGGCACTTGACATGTCTAATCTAATCCCCTCAGCAAAAGTGTATGAATTACAGCCCCAATTTAGAAAAGTAGAAACATAGCTACAGGTCTAATACTCATCCCCAAGTGACCAGGCTGGGACTAGGACTAACACACACACACACCCCATATTTGAGAAATCCAATTTTTGCTGTTTTAGCTAAGACTCTGAAGGTCCTAAAATTTCCAAGCCTCTGTCTCTCATGATAGCTAAGCCCAAGGCACCCAGGGCCTGATCCTGAGCCTGCAGAAACCAGCTGCTTGCGTTCACAGAATGGGCGCTGTTCAAGCTAGAGTCTTTTCAGGATCCCCGCTTATCCTTCGGCCCCATTCTGCACCCGTGCATTACTGAGCCAAGCCAGTGAGTGGTGCCCTGTTACCCTGGGTCATCCTGCCTCTGTGACTCTGCTGAGGCAGGACTGCAGGTCAGGAGGGCCCTCTGCCACATGCCTACCCATGGCCACAGTATGACTTTCTTGGCTCTAGGCACTTTTGCCTTCATGGGCCCCTTCCTCTATTTAAAAAATAATTAGAAAGTATATGTTACAATTATATCAGTATAAAGATAAATATATTATCTATTAAAACATTTTCTTTGACCTGAAGTTCATGTCTTCTCATTTTAAAGTAAATTAAAACATTTCTGTGGATCCCTGAAACCACTATGGACCCTCAACACTGTGCCTCCCATGCCAGTGGCCCTGTGGCCCTGGCCTACCATGCATGAGCTCTTTGGGGTCCCCTGGACACTCCCCATGAAAGACCCAGCTCAAGCGTGGCCAGTACCTCTATGACCCAGATTCCTCCCACTCCTGCCCCGTGGAATCTGCTGCCTTTACCCGTCACACTCACTGTACTTGTGCTAATATATCTACAGCTACTGTTTAGACTATGAGTTCCACAGGGGCCTTTATAAATGTATACTGAGGAAAACTGAACAGAATGAAGTTAATTTTTACCAATGAAACTACTGGATGAATTGATAGGTCTGTTTGAGGGGCTTTTGTCTGATTTTCTTATGACCATATACAAGGTCTGTCTCAAAAAAGCCCAGCCATTGTTAATATAATGAGAATGGTTTTGTGGGACATGAAGTAACCTGGCAGCCACGGAGAGTGGACTGGAATGCATATGCGTGAACAATAATGACTTCACTGTACTAGTCAGCAGGGAGTGTAGACAGCATTGAGTGAGCATGTGCACTGTGTGGCTGTCACATTCAAAATGACTGAACAAGTAGAGCAATGAATCTGCATCAAATTTTGCAGTAAGCTTGAACATTCCTCCACAGAAACTATTTGGTTCAGAAGGCTACAGTTATGGGCAACTGGTGATTGACAGCTTCATCACAACAATGCGCCCTTTCCTTAGAAAGACCAGGGATGTGTTAGGGGAGGGCCAACAGCAGTGAAGAAACCAAACACCATGGCAGGCCATACTGGAGAATGCTCCCTAAGGTGAATTCAGACGGGAATTCTAGTTGGCCTGACAGAAAGGAGTTTCCACTGTAACTTTGTACTAAAGACTATAAGTCCATCCATCAGAAGAGCAAAGAACTGTAATATCATGGTGATATTGCAACCTAAGTGTTTATTTGGGAATTAGGGAGAAACAAGAACAGATGATGTTTGGGAAGTATCTGCTCTTCAGCTAATCATGCTGGCACATGGTGAACAGTTCACTTAGGATCACATTCAGGACACAGACACACTCGTGCCATGCGACCACGGGCTCTGGTTGCTAAAGACACCATCTTTCCTGCACTCCTTCCTTAGCAATGTATTCCTTAAAAGACTGAAAACAGCAATCCACTTAAAGGGTGCACTGGGAACTACAGAAAAACCTGAATGCACAGTAATTATGCACAAAGCCTGTTTGAAGAGGCAAGGAGAAATAATGTTCATAAATTGACTGCTGAACAATTGTAACTCATGAAAAAAAAAGCCATTAGCTTAGCAGGCCTGGTAACTGGGGGCTGTTTTAATATTCATATGACACAGCCAAGACAGGGCAAAGAGAACCAAGGGTTCTCCATTGTGGAAAGAAAGAAGCCAACAGTCACAACCATGCCCTTCCCATTTAGGCAGGCCTCTGTGTACAAGACAAGTCTGTAGAAACAATTGGTATGGGGCTTCACCATGTCTTTCTGCTTATTTGGAGCTCAGGCTGGTGAAGCCTCCAATCTGGCTTCTAAGAGAAGGGACTGGGGCTCCATCACAGAGCTCTGAAGAGGACCAATAACTGATTCAGTGACACAGGGACCAGGCCCACCATATCCATAACTAAATTCTGTGACTCTCACCTCTGCCTGCATCATATATAACATAAAAAGTACAGAATTAAAAACCAGAGAAAGGTTGAGATTCTCCTCACCCTATCTGGTTTGTTCACTGCCTGCTGGAGGCAGGGAAACCATGGCTTCCTTCCCGCCAGGCTCCCACACAGTGGACTTTCCTGCGCATCTCTGCTAAAGGGCACCAGCCGTCAGGTTTTTGGTGGGTGGTCACAACTCCGCATATGGACACTGAGCAGCGAGTGGGAGCCCCCCCCACAACCCCACCCTGAACAGCCGCCAGACAGCTGAGGTGGTCATTGCTGCAGGTCTGGCCGGGAGCCAAGCTTCCAGCAAGTCTGCCAGAGCTGAATTGCATGCATTAAACCCTCTTCTGCTGAAAGAACTCTAGTGCATCCTGAATGGCACAGATACTGAAGGCACTGTCGACCAAGATACAGAAATCTCATGGGAAAACTCCTTGGTGTGAAACTGCTTTGGGCAGGACATGTCCAAGGAAGAGACTTGTATATACACAGGAAATCTACTGAGGTTTGTGCAAAAGAGCATGGACAAGGACGTTCACTGCTGTGCTGTTACTAAAGACAAAGGATTGAAAATGACCTGCCTAAACGTCCATCCAAAGAGGGCTTGGGCGAGTAAGCTGAGGCCTACCCATACGATGGAGCTCCTCACAGCCACAGGAACTAGTGCTACAGAAGTAGTAATGTGGAAATGAGACTCAACACATACTACTAATTTTGAAAGGCAGCCCACAAAACAATCTAGACATGACCTCTGTTTAGTTAAATATATACTTTTGTGTACACATGCATATATAAATATTCAGTATAGCACAAACAAATATTTGGAAGGATGTGGCCCCAAATATTGCCGAGATCCTGCTCATGTTCTGCCCGTGGGAGTGCTGGAAGTAGAGGCTATCTGTTACGGTGGCACCTGGCCCTGAGCCACACGAGGGACCAGTCAAAGAGCAGACTGGCTGGAATGAGCCAAATGACAAGTCTGGTCCAAACCCCAGACGGCAGGCAGGCCTGCTCTGCGCCAAGTTCACTATCTTTCCAGCCTTCCCTGCTTGCTGGCCTGGCCAAGTCCTGTCCCTAGTGGTTCCTCCACAACCTAGAGACCCACCTGGGCTATCCTAGGACCCACGAAGTACACCCAGTAATTCCAATTCTAAATGTGGTGCCAGATAAGCCCTGCTTTCTCAGTTCCAAGGCCCACATTTGCTCACAAAGGCCATGCAGGCAAGATGACACTGGCCAAGCCTTGGAAAACGGATGACTCAGACCTTCAAAGTGCTTGTGTTTATATGTCAAGAGCCCATTTTCACCCAGAAAGTATACTGAAAATGCTAATCTACGGTGATTTAAGTATCTGACTTCTGATGGAACATGCAGCTGACACCCAGCAACGATCCAAAAATATATGACCAATTCTATTCCTGTGGAAATGATTCCAGTTCACAGAGAATGAATCACCAGGTGGAGTGGTGTGATCATGTGGTTCAGATGTCAAGTAGGTGGGTCTGACCCACCAACAAACCCCACCTCTGCCTCCTCACTTCCATGATCAGAGTCAGCACTGCAGCTTTTAAGTCACAAAGCCTCCTTGCAGAAGGGACCCACAGAAAGGTCTTGGTACCACTCTTTGGGAGGAGGAGGGTGAGAGAAAACCTGAATCATTAAGGTATTAAATCAAGATGGCCCGCAAGGACTAGGATGTAGGTGTGTACCCAGGTTAGAGCAGCAGGTGCAGAGAGGAAATGGGGCTTCAGAACAGCTCACTGCATGTCCCACGTTGGCTGCAGAGCAGTAAACTCCAGAGATTCAGGTCTGTGGAAAACATTATGATAAGTGAAATAAGCCAGAGAAAGACAAATACTGTACAATCTCACTTATATGTAGAATCTAATGAACACACTGAACTAACAAACAAAAAAGAAACAGGAGCTTAGATACACAGAACAGACTAACAGCTGTCAGAGGGGAGGGGCCTTAGGGGGGCTGGGTAAAAAAGGGTGAAGGGATTAAAAAATATCTATAAAATCACATAGACACAGATGACAGAGTGGTGACAGCCAGAGGGAAAGGGGGTTGGAGGAGGTGGAAGAGGGCAAAGGGGGGTAAGTGGAGACAGAAAGAGACTTTACTTGGGCAATGGGTGCACAATGCAGTGTGCAGATGATGATATGCTAACTGGTATCTAATGGTGGTAAATATTCCTGATATGGTCATGGTACACAAGAGGAACCTAATTTAGGTCTTAATTCAGTTACCCACTGGTGACACCCATTCTGGTCCTCTAACCCATGGCTGCTTGCCAAGTCTCTGGCAAGCCACAGATGTGGCAGCGCAGAACTGTCCCTACATTTGCCAGTAGGACCACGTGTGTGTCACTTGCCTGGTACCTCTCATCCATGGCCCCACTGCTAGTACTTTAACTCTGGTCCCTGTGATCACATATTAGTCAGAAAAACTGATGCTGCAGAGCAAGATGGAATGCATGAATGCTGTGGACCCTGGGCCTAGGGGCTGAGGGTCTTCCACCAACTCACACCCTCTCGTCCTTCTGTTACCTTCCCCATCTCCTTCCCCTTCCTTCTCGGTGTGTGTTTTAAATTGCACCAAAGTCATCATCTCCCACCTGACATCTCCCAATAGCTCCTGTTGGGAGTGCCCTGTATAGCAGATTTGCTCATTTTTCCTCACATACCATCAGATCCCTGTGGGGAAGGACCCTTGATTACTTTTGGTACTTTGCTAGGGGATCCCCATTGGGAATTATAGTAAGTGCTCTCTCACCTAAGGAAGACAATGGAAGAGTAATAGCTATGAATAATTTATGAAGCATTTTCTCTGCTGATATAGTATCTCAAGTGGTGTGTGTGTGAGAGAGAGAGAATCACCAGCTCACCAGCCCCACAGTATGGTGTGTCTGAGGTCACAGGTCTTGTAAGTGGCAGAGCTGACACTGGAGCACTGACTATCCACTGGCGCTCCCTGGCTGGACCACATGCTTTAAGAAAGTAAAACACTTTCACATCCCACATTGGAGGTAGCCATTCTGATAGTGGCTTCTTGGGAGGCATGTGCTCCACAGCTAATGCTTCTGCTGCCTCCCACAGATATGAAAATCGGGGACAGGAACCAACAGGGCTTAGTGTATGGACCTCAGATGCGAGGCAAGTCTTCTGGAAGTTCTCAAACTTCAGACATTAAAAACTAGTCCCACACACCAGGGCCAGGAGAGGCTTGAGCAAACCACTAACTTTCTATTCCTCACTTTTCAAAGGATCTTTTGTAACTTCTCCTCAAAGATGCCTTAATAATAAGAAAAATATTGAGAGCCCTTCCTACCAGGAGTCTGCACAGGAACAGTGCAAGTGCCTACCTATACAGAGTTAGGAGCTGACTCTGGAGAGGGTTTGCCCCTGGTTGCCGGCCACAGCTGTCTCACCATGTCTTGTCAATTTGCTGAGCACTCACATGGCATCTTCTGGTTCGTGACCCACTGAGTCAGGATTAAGATTAAAGCACATTAAAGCAATACAAAGAATTCTAAGGTAATTCCTCAGAATCACAAACATGTTTAAAGGACCAATTACCTAAAAGTCTGAAATGATATCCCAGATGCAGATATCTAAAAAAATCAGGATTAAATGAAAATTCCTCTGATTTCTATTTAGTTGGAGAAAACACAGGAATTTAGAATGTTGTCCTACCTACAGGTGACATTAACTGTACTTACTGGAGACACTAACTATACCTACAGGTGACACCTAAAGGTACCTAGACAATGAAAGGGATCAGCAGGACACCAGGAAGAGGCCAGCCACAGCTGGGTCTTGAAAGGCTACACTGGGCAGGTCCTTCTGTCTCCAGGGACTCAAGAGCTCCTTCTCATGGGAAGTTCTCTTTCATCTCATGTTCATGTGGCCAAGACTTAATATTACTTAAAGTCCTACCTCCTCCAAGAAGCCTTCCCTGACCACTTTGACTTCCACCCACTAAGTGTGTATAAAACCCAGGGATTGGGTGTTCAGCTTTGGGCCTCAAAAGAGGCTAATCCTATTCAAGTAATTCCTAAAAACCCTGAAGAAGCAATTATGTCTGGGACTTTTCTGTGTTTCCTCAATTGCTTTTAAGAAATGCCAAGTACACAGTAGACCATTCTGATGATGAAGAAAGCATTATAGATTGGAAGACATTAATCCACATGAAATTGACTTACTGGGCTGGGCTCAGTACTATACAAGCAGAAAGTGTTTCTCTTCTCCCCACACCAACCCTTCACAGCTGCTTTTTCTCCTGCTTCCTCCCAACCCCTGACTGGTTGCTCCAGCAGTTCCCCCCACCCCAGTTTTCCCAGTCTTTTTCAGGTGATAAGAAGTCCAATGCACATAACCCAGGCTGGAGACCAGAAAAGACAGAGAAGGGGAAGAGGAAGGGAGCTTCCTGTCTCTTTTCCCAGCTTGCTCCTCCCGGCACCAGGGTGCATGGCTGGACCTAACTGTCCACTGGCCCCCCTTGGCTGGACCACCTGCTTTAAGAAAGTAAAATACCCCTGACACTTTCGCCCTGCACTGGTGGCAGCCATTCTGATAGTGGTTTCTTGGGAAGCATGTGCGCCACAGCTAATGCTTCTGCTGCCTGCTAGTTTCTCCAGGGATGGGGAGTTAACAGAAAAAGGTTTAAATGCGCTTTGCACATCACAAGTAAAGCTTGGAAGCTTTTGCCTGGGCTTTACTCTATGCCACAAAATACAGAGGAGAGAAGATACAACCTAAGAAAGATTCCTGCCCCCCAGGTAGACAAAAAGCTCTTCCAGTACAGGGCAGGGTGGGGAGAGAACCTGGCAAGCCCCCTCCCCATTTGCACCTGGCCTGGAGGAGGT
This sequence comes from Macrotus californicus, assembly GCA_007922815.1. Taxonomy (NCBI): domain Eukaryota; kingdom Metazoa; phylum Chordata; class Mammalia; order Chiroptera; family Phyllostomidae; genus Macrotus; species Macrotus californicus. Next base: position 10,663 of record VMDR010018947.1, read on the forward strand.
GGTGAGGGAAGAAAGACCTCTGCGAAGCAGAGGGGGACATGGGAAGCATGGAGAGTGTTCGTCCTGCTTCTTGCTGGGAACACTGGAGGTCACGCAGTACAGCACAAATGGCATCCTAGCAAGGCTCTGACAACCTGTGCCCTGTAGGGCAGGACCAAGAGGCAGAAGGCAGGTCCCCTGCTGCAGCTCACCCTAGTGACACTCGGCTGGACAACACTCCATGGAAACAGGAGGAGGCTCAGTGGTAGTAGTGGGTAGCTCATCAGAGGATCAGATGACCAACAAGAGGACACTCTCCTCCATGCCCTGATGTGACCACAAACTGCTCCGGGTGCCCAGAGACCACCTGCAGCAGGAATGGTCCCCATGGTGACCTGGGGAGATCGAGAGGCCAACTCTCAAGGGACCAAGCAGCTTTAAACTAGATAGTGACTGAGATAGTATCACTTGAATTAGGTTCAAGAAAATCACAATCGTGAGCTGGGACCAAATATAACAAAAGGAACCAAAGTCATTGGTTCGGGGTAGCAAAATTAAATTCTCTTACAACAACGGCTGCACACCACCACATGCAGCTGGTCAGCTCTGCCCCTTCCACAATAAGCCTGGACAGGGAACATCTCTACTCGGACTCAAACACTTCTGTGGGAATCCACGCAGGATTTATGAGGATCCGTGCATGACAAGGCACAAGGCTAACTTCCAAAGGAAAAGCAGGTAGGCACAAGCTTACCAAGGCAAACCCAGGTCCACCACACCATTGTGGAAAACTGACCAGCTAGGAGGGCCAGGCGTTTCCACACAGTCTCCCACTTATTCCTGACAGCATCCTGTGAGCTGGCTATCATTGCTCCCATTCTGCCAGGTAGCCAACTGAGACTCAGCAAGATTTCAGAGACAAGCACAAGAGGACCAAGCTCAGTAGCAATACTCCTAGGATAGACGCTCTTTAGCATGTCCAATATTCCTGGTCCTGCACAGCAGCCAGATGCTCTGCATTAGCTGTGTAACATCCATGGAGGGTCCATTGGCTTTATTTTCTAAGTGAAAAAGCATGCTTAGAGAGATTAAGAAACTTGACCCGCAGGCAAGTCTAGAGCAGGGGTGAGGCAAGTAAGGCACTCGCCTCAGGCACAAAACTTGAGGGGAACTAAAAAACTCTGTGAGGTCGATATTTTCATGTAGTGTTTTCAAACACCAAAATTAACACAAAATCTACATTGTAGATAACATTACAATTTTAAATGAACACAAGATCAGCATTTCTAATTGATCTCAACCTCCAGCATGGGGAAGCCCAGCAGTGGGGCATAGTCAGGAAGGCAGCCCAGCTCACCCTTCCTGCACTAGCCCCCAAAGGCAGAACTGCATCAGCTCTAGATATGTTTCTCCTCATAATTTTATGACCTTGAAGGGCTCTTAGGAGTAACCATGATGGTCTGTCTTCCCTGGTGTGAGTGGTGTGGCTGAGCTCCAAGGAGAATATGGGGTCTAAACAGATTCTGTTCCATGGCCATGTATGCCTTATGTAAATGAGGGAAACTTGCGCTTGGATAAGAGAGAAGGATATTTTAAGACATCAGCTTGAGAAGGTGGGCTCAAAAAGGATCACACAGCTGCTTGTCTCCCACTTGAAGGATTTCCTGGCTCAAAATTAAGTGTTCAGCCGTGACACGATGCCAGCTGTCCGCCTGTACCTACACAAGTCCAGTTCCACGCTGGCATCCGTTTCTCCTTGCATTTCAAAACCCCAACATCAGCTCATTTGAGTAACTGCTTAGTTACATTTGTTAACCTCGTATTAAAGCCATGCCTGATAGGAAGCGTCTGTTCAACAAATATTTGTGGATTAAAAATTTAAACATTTCTCAGATCAAACCCAGAATCCATTACAGCTGGTTTGTACTCAAAGCCCAAAACTTGTTTAACAGATAAAGTATTACCTGAGCATAAGGAACACAGTGAATGAATTTGTCCACATTTTCTCCTGCAGTGGCCTTCAGGGGCAGGAGGCACAAATCTTTCCTACAGTAACAAACTCCACCCTGCAAGACTGGCTCCCCTCACCTTTTATTTTCTTAACCCATGACCTGCCAGGCTTTGCCTCCCAGGTCGAAGTCAAGTCCAGCAAACTGAGCAAAAGGAAACTTTCGAAGCGCACCCGGCTCACCTCGCCCCAGGCCCTGCGCTGCCCCAAAGGCCCACCCACGGCGGTCCGAGGGGCAACAGGCGGCGTGGCCCTGCCCTCGGCTCTCCCGCACACGTCCCTCCCGACGTCCGGACACGACTCACGCCCGAGCCAGCTCCGTCCGAAACGCTCTACGCCGGTTCTCAGCCGCCTCGCGTCGCAGCCCGCCCAAGTACCGGCGCCCAGGACCTGCACAGGTGGCGGCGGGGTTGCGCCAGCTCCGGGGCTACCGGCGGCCCCGCGGGATCCTGCGGCCGGGACGCCACGCAGCAGGTGGCCGCCGGCCTCGCGACGGCCGGAGTCCGGGACCCGCGCCTGCACGAGCCTCCGCGGCAGCGCGCGCGCTCGCGCTGGGCGCCGCTCGCTGGGCCGCGCTGCACCCTGCGGGGGCGGACGCCGTTCCGCGGGCTCGTCCGCCGCACGCCTCCCCCGCCAGCCTCTCTCGGGAGAGTCGGAGAAGTCGGCCAAGGGCCCCCGTGGGGAGCGCGCGGGAGGGCCTGGGGCGGCGGGGGTGGCCGCCTCGCCCCGAGCCGGGGAAACCTTCCCCACCTGCCCGCGCGGCGGCTCTGTCGGGGCTCCGGGGCCAGCCGCCCAGACCTCAGCGGGCCGTGGTCCACCTGAGACCCTGAGGGGGCTGAAGGGCGAGGCCAAGTCCCGGCGCGCCCCAACTCCAGCCGCCCCCTTCCAGGTCACCTGGGCCTTCGCGTTGTCACATGGGCCTGGGGCTCAGGATCCACCTCGCGAAGCTCTCCGCCCGCAGCCCGGGCCAAAGGGAGTGGGCTCCGGGACGGGAAGTGCGTATTTGAATCAAAGTAAAAGTTGTTGTTGTTTTATAACCGTGTGAGTCTCCAGCGTCTCCAGGTTAATTAGGAAGCTGCCGCCCTGTCTTGAGGTGATTCACTGTTGTGACACCACAAGTGTGGGAAGGTAGGCTGCTGAGGACTTCGCAGCCGCGCCGGCTCCCCTTCTTCCTTTTACAGACAGGCGGGTCCGCGCGGGGAGACGGTCTTTGGAGATGTGCTGACCCCGGGTGGGAGGGGGAGGGGATGCCCAGCTTAACCCACTGGACACCCGCGCTGAGGCCTGGGTCGCCCCCACCGCAGCCCGAGAGCAGGCAGGGAAGAGGAATGAACTGTGTTCCCGCAGGAATCAAGGCCGACCTTCATGCCCAGCTGGAAGAGATGATGCTGAGGTCAGAAGTCTGAACTGTCAGCGCTGTTCTGTAGGGGACCCTCACCCCGGAATCTGCGCCACGTCCTGGGATGATGGGTCTGATGAGGCTACCGTGTGGGTACAGAGGACCAGAGAAGACTACCGTACGTTTGCACAACTGCCCGCAGCAGAGCCAGGGGACAACGTGGAAGGGGCTCTCTTCACCTCTGGCTGTAAACGGGATCGAAATCAAAATCGGGACCAAAACTCCAAATAGAAGAATGGGAGGCAGGGCAAGGAGGCAAAAGACAGATCTCATTTAATAAGCATATATGGAAAAGCTCCTTCTACATTTTTCGATATCCTTTGGCACAAGCTATTCACATAAAAGCTCCCCTTGATAAGTGCTGTTAATTCTCTGTGTGGAAAGAACAAAAGTGTATTGTGAATCAGTTCACAGCCACCCCCTCCCAAGTTAATAATCGGTATTCACAATGGACAGGTGACTCAGGAAAGAATCAGGAACATCTTAGTGTTTGCTTTTTATGGAAGAATTCTCAAACTAAACCCAACAACTTCAGCAAATCCAGACACCCTTCACTCCTTTCCCACCCTCATACTCTGCTCCTTGCTTTTCAAAATCACATTTATTTTTGTTGTTGTAATAACTAAATATTATTGACTCTATAAATCACTTTTCTACCTAAGAATTTCATTTGTTCCCAGAATATCTTAAGCCCCTGGCTTTATTTGTATGTGCTGTGGGCGGCTGTTGAAGTTCCTAGGGGCTCTGAGAGGACAAAAACCCTCTGTGAATAGCTAAGGCTCAGAAAGAACATGGTGTCAACATCCAAAATAGCAGGTGGTGGTGAACTTTGTGAATGGGTTAGGGGAGTGGGAAAGTATTTGGAACCTGGGAGAGAAAGCACTTTCATTCTTTAAAAATGTTGACAGGAAGAGTATCCCTCCCCCGTCCTCCTCACGTCCACCTTCCTGCTGAGGACTCTGGTGCCCAAGGCCCTAACATGTGGCCTTCAAGGGACCTCTTTTCCCTCCTTAATGCCTCTTGGACAAATCTCAAAGTCAGGTTGAGAAGAAGCTAAATGTGCAAGTAAGACTTTGCCAAAGGATCAAGGAAAACATTTAGTCCCCAGCAGACCGCTGAGCTAAGACCTGCCATTACCCAAATTTGCAGATGCGGGGCTGCTCCATGTTGTGGAGAAGGGGACTCAGACTTGGAAAGGGCAAAGAATGTGCCCAGGGTCATGCTAGAAGTAAGGGGCAGAGCCAGTGCTGTATAGGCTGCCTCTCTAAAAATGGCATCTGATTCTGCAAACTAAAAAGGGCCTTTAGTTATGAAAAGAAATGAGAATCAGCCCTTCCCATGCCGATGAGGTATCCTTTGGGATATCCAAAAACAAGCATATTGAAATCTAGTCTCTACCCTTCTGACTCTTCATTTCGTTGAATCAGAGGGCTACCATTAATGGGGCAAAGAGGCTTTCCTAAGCAGGCTGGTACCTGGGAGACTGTGTTCTTCAATACAATACTTCACCCCAGGTTTCTGCTCTTGGGTCTCCCTTCATAAAACACTCACTCTGCTTGTCTTCCCATGGGCTCCGAAAATACAGACCCCACAGGCATAGATATCTCTACATGGGCAGAGGATTGGAGCCAAGGACCAGCAAGGAACAATGAAAAAGGGAACAATATCCTTTTTATGACCATAGGCCCACTGCTCAGGTGAGTTTTGGAGACAGGAGTGGACTTGAGTAGCCTCCCTGACAGAGGCCACACAAACCCTGCTCCTGCAGAATTCCCCACAGGCTGGCTGCCCCACAGAATCCAGATCCCAGCCAGTGTCCCTTCCATACTCCTCCACCAATATCAATGACCATGTCATGTCCTCCTTTCGAAACCCTTCCTCGTCATCCATGAAGTTGGGATAACACCCAACCCCCTCAAGAGGGCTTATCTGTCTCCTGCCCATCTCTGGGGCCTGCTCTCAATGCCACCCTCTGCTCACTCCACTACAGCCAAATGAGTCTTCTTCCATCTTTCAGTTCCTGAACACCCATCTCCTTCCTCCTTGGGGCCTCTCCCTGAGCAGCCGCTCCCCTGGAGTGCCTTATCTTTCCCCACCCTTCACCTGGCTAACTCGCACTCATCCTTCAGGATTTAACTTAAATGTCACTTGCTTTGGTCTTTTTTCCTGGTCTGTATTTCCCACTGGCCCCTGTTCTTTTCTTTAAAGTACATGGCACCCTTTGTAGTAGTTTATTTTTGGTTTCTGAACTTCCCCAGTGGAGGACAACTCCAGGAGGGAAGTCTGTATTGACTTTGAGCATTAATGATGCATATCCAGCACCTAGCACAGTGCTGGTACATAGTAGCTGCTAGATAAATATTTATTAATTAGTGCACTTCCACCAGGGCCCATCTGACCCTGAATTGCTCCACCTCCCTCATATGTATTAATCTGCAGTAGTCACTCTCTCTTCCCCACTCTTTTCCAACCTGCTCTTGCTCCCTGCTTCCCAATTTTTTGTTCTTTTCCCTTCCAGGGATGCTCTGCTCTTTGACTGCTCTTATCTCAATCATCCCTTCTAGCCTCCCTTCATAGCCCTGATCCTCATGGCCATCATCCCAACTGCTGACTAACTGGCACCCACCCTGTGCTACTCTCATCTACTGGTCTTCCTGCTGTGCCTTCCTGGCGGAAGCCCCAACCCTACACTAGACTTCTCATCCTACAGCCAGGCATTTCCATGCTACTGAAGAAAAGCAGAGACCCCTGCTAACTAAAAACCACAAAGATATATTGTCTCCAATTTCATTTGAGCCCTAATACCTTTAGACATTCTCTGAAAAACAAATAGAACAATAAATAAAATGAGAAAGAAGAAAAGATCATGAATAATTCCAATCCTAGAGGAATCACTGTCGCCACTTGACTATTTTTCTTTCTACTTCTTTTATGAAGAAGGCACTGGAGTTAGCCTGCAAACTAGTTGAGATGAAGCCAAGTACATAATTTTATGTCCCAATTTTTTTCAACTACATTCTAACATAAGTGTCTTCCCAAGTGATAACTAAATCTCCATAAATGTAAATTTTAGTAACTGGCTAATAGTCCATTATGTGGATAGATCGTAATTTATGTTACCATTTCTCTCCTGCATCATTTCCAATTTGAAGGTATTACACAAATTTCCTTGACAAATGGCTGTGTGCATAATTTGTCTGCATTTATAATTATATCCTTAGGAGAGCTCTGGAAGAGGAATTCCTGAGTCTCTGGCTGTGAATGGGTCTAAGGCTCTGGATGAGTCCGAGGTAGCCCAAATGACACACTTGGACAATACTTCCATTTCTCCCTGGGCAGTGTCTTTTCCCATCCCTTCAGCAGCTAGCCATAACAGCTCTCATGCACCCATGTTCTTGTTCCCATCACTCTTCTGAACAGATGGTTTTGTTTCTTTTCTAAGATAAAATTAATGTTAACAGGCATAGAAATAAGTTTACTAAGTAGTGACCTTAAAATAGGGAGATTTTCCTGGGTTATCCTTGAGGTTCCAATGTAATCACAAGGGTGCTTAAAAAGTGAAGAGGGAGGCAGATGAGGACCACTGAGGTGGCAGTGTGAGAGGGACTCAGTCCAGCATTGCTGACTTGGAAGGTGGACGGTGGGGCCACCGCCAGAGAAAGTGGAGGCCTCTGGAAGCTGAAAAAGGCAAGGAGATATGTTTTCCCCTCAGGTCTGCAGAAGGAACACAGTCCTGCCAACACCTTGATTTTTAGCTCAAAGAGGCACATGTGAGACTTTTGACCTCAGAAAGAATATTAATTTGTGTTGTTTTAAGCCATGAAGTTTGTGGTAATTTGTTACTGCAACAAAAGGAAACCACTACAGAATTTATTTTAGAGTTTCCTAGTCTCATAGCTGGAATCCTATTTCTCCATCCCCACTCACCGACAGTCCATGGTGGAGGCCCATTAGACATGACTTGCCTCAGTCCTAGCTACACATGCTTAATATTTTAAATAGAAGTTATCATTCAAACTGCTCTAATAGGCTTCATCTCTTAGCTAAGACTCTTCTAGGTAGTGTTTTTCTTTTTCTTTTTTTGACAAACAGCAAACACTGACAGTCTGAAGTTTTAGACCCTTGGGCCCCCATTTAAATACCCATCAGAAATTTATAGAACTTTCTCAGAAACATCCATAACAGTATGTTATGGCAATTCAAAAAATGCTTTCAGTTTTACCTTGCCCAAATTTTATAATATTTATTTTTAATTATTCCCTCTTTTTACAAGTATGTTCTCTTGTTACATCTAAATATCATAGATTTGTTGGGATTTAGCAAATAATGTTATGGTATTTTGCCATGTATAATGTGCTCCTGTGTATACTGCGCACCCATGTTTTTGGCCCAAACTTTCAGGAAAAAATGTTTTCTTTTAATTTTTTTTTACTTTTTTTTTAAATATATTTTATTGATTATGTTGTTACAATCTACCCCCCTCCCCCCTCTGCCCTATACACCACTTCCCCCCCACACACACACCCTTCTTTAGTTCATATCCATGGGTCATATATATGAGTTCTTTGGCTTCTACGTTTCCTATACTATTCTTAACCTCCCCCTGTCTATCTTCTACCTACCATTTATGCTTCTTATTCCCTGTACGTTGTCCCTCTCTCTCCCCACCCACCCCCCTGATGATAAGCCTCCGTGTGATCTCCATT
>VMDR010018948.1:0-18737 GCA_007922815.1 Macrotus californicus
TAAAATTGGCATGTGAATACCCTAGGACCTCCCAAATTCACTCCTAGATTTATATATAGAAATACAAGCATATGTATAGCAAAACACATGAGGAGAGTGTCATAGCAGCGTGATTCCGATAACCTAAAACTGGAGACCTCATCCATGTCCATCTACAGTAGAGATGATAAATAAATTGTGGATGTCCATACAAAGGAATACTATGTATTGCAGAAGGGAACAAACTACTTCTGGGTGCAACACCTCGATGAATTTTACAAACCATATTGAGTGAAAGAAGCCAGGGACAAAAGAAAACACATAAGTATGAGTCCATTTGTATGAAGTTCAAAGGCAGATAAAACTAATTTGTAATGTTTGAAGTAAGGATAGTATTTATCTTTGGGATGGAGGGCAGGCCTAATGATTAGGAAAGGTTAACTAAGGGAGCTTCTCTTCATTGAGCTTGTAGTTATGATTTTTGTATATGATACCTTTCAATATGAAGTTGTTATTTTCTAATGATGTAGTGCATAAGATGTTTATCATAGGCGGGAGTGAAAATGTTTGGTAACTGGCAGTATTAACTCTTCACTGGAATTTAGTTCTCTCCGATGACAAGGTCAGGGCAATGCTGTTCAGTACACCTTTCTGCAGTTATCAGAGTGTTCTGTATCTGCCCTGTCTGGTCCCATAGCCACTGGCTATTGAGCATTTGAAATATGACTAGTAGGACTGAGGAACTTATTAAAATTGTACTTAATTTTAATGAATTACAATGAAAATTTAAATACCCACATGTGACTGATGGCTGTTATATCGGATAGTGCAGGTCTAGGATATTGATGTGAGGGATGAGTGACAGAAGGAGAATGACAGTGAAGTTTATTTGAGTTGAACAAATCAAGAAGTGGAGAGGCCAGAATGTAGGATGCATTGTGCATCTGTACATTGAAGACAGCTCAGGGTAATGGCAAGACCTGATCGGAGTGGGGGATTGTTAACTCAGTTCCAACATCCTCAAAGAAGCATTTGGATAGAGGAAGGGAAAAGCATAAGAGACCAGAAAAGATGCTTTCTTCCAAATCGGTTGTCGAAGGTACTGAAGTAGAAATGTTTCTGAAGCACAGCTTAGATAATTAAGAGCCGTGGAAGAAGAGTTTTCAGAAAGAAGCGTTCAGCAGCAGCAGTCATACTTCAGAGCAGTGCCGTGTGACAAAGCTTGAGCAGTGAAGTGGTCACTGGAGACCTGTGAGGGCACAGTTTGTTCACGAGTGGGAAGGAAACAGGTTGCGGTAGTGGATGAAAGGTAAAGGCATGGTCACTTTCCTGAAAGCTCCTCTGTAAAAACAATGAGAAATTAAGTGGTAGCTCAGGGTTGTGCTTTTGTGTTGCACATGGTGGGGAACTGAGCTAAGGAAAGGTATAAAAAGTGAAATTGCTTGGTGGGTTTTTGTTTTGTTTTTTAGCGTGTGGAAGAAATGTTGAGGCTGAGTACATACAGGGTCTCTGCGGTGAAGAGGGAAGCTTCGGGCTCGATATGACGGCAGCAAGTTTAGTTGGGCCAACCTCGAACAGTCAAAGTGGCTTTGTGAAGAAATGTTGACTTTATTTAATAGATCATGGAGAGTCAAGGAAGGTTTTTAACCTCTGGATCTCCTGTAACAGTCTTTGCTTTAGGAATGTTACTCCGGCAATAGCAAAGGCTGTGGGCTCCAATGTGGCCAGACTGAAGGCAGACGTTGCCTTATCAAGCAAGGAGTGATGAGAGCCTGGATTCGGGCGATGGTGGTTCGTAGGCTGAAGAGTTGGCGAACCTGAGATTACAGCTCAGAGATGCGGTGAGCACAGTTTGTGGTACTGGAATGAGGGAGAACAAGCATAGAACCTACAGTTTCTGTTTGGGTTGACTAGGTAGCTAGTGAATTTCTGTTAAAGGACCTAGATTGGGGTGAGGTACAACAGCTTTGTTCAGATATAATTCATATACCATACAACTGACCCATTTAAAGTATACAATCAATGTTTTTAGTATAGTCACAGAGTTATGTAACCATCACCACAATAAATATTAGAATGTTTCCATCACCCTATAAAGAAGCCCATACCCATTTTTCCATACCTTCTCCCATTCCCCCAGCGCTAGACAACCACTAATCTACTTTTGGTTGCTATGAATTTGCCTGTTCTGGCCATTGCATGTAAATGGAATCATACATGCACTGCCTTGTGACTAGCTTCTTTCACTTAGCGTGTTTTGAAAGATCATCCATGTAAAGATTCCTTCTTGCCATGTAACATAGTCACCTTTTTGCAGGTTTTACCTCCTCCACTGGCATATAAGTGTGTCTTGAGGGACAGGGAGTATTGTTATATATTCAAGAGCTGTATCTAGCACATATTTTCATATTTTGTTGTGACTCAGAAAATATTTGATACATAATAAATTCAAGGGTTAACTCAGTTGACCACAAAATTAAGTTAACCAGAATGAGCTACTCCCCCACATGCTTCCCCACTGAGGTGTGTCTATATTTTCTGTCCTGGAGTAAGTGAATAGGGACCATGCCAATGGGTGCGATTCTGCTGTTAACTGTGTGTGACCTTCGTTTAGTCACTAAGCTCACTAGAGACACTTTCCTTATCTGACAATGGGGATGAAAATCCCTACTCAATCGGAAATGGAGGAATAACTAAGATAAATCAAGTTGATGGGATTTGGATAGAGTTGGAGTTCATCTAGACAGCCTCTGAGAAGGTGAATAACTGTTTATCTTTGTTACCTCATCCTCCTGGGAGAGGCATAGCCTTTTTCCAAGAGATTAGGTTATTTTGGCCCCTTGAGTCTTTTCAATCCCCATTTCAAGGTCCTAGTTTCACCTGTGGTACATGCTGCTTTCCTTACTGACTGGGAGCATTCTCCCTATTCCTTGTTCTCTAGCTTTTTTCCTCCGGGTTACTTAAGACACCTATTTCCTTATGATACCAACCAATAGATTCTTTATTTTGCATAGCTTCCTGTCACTTCCCTTAATCTCTGTTTTTTAATAGGATGCATACAGTTGAATACAAAAAAAATTTAAAGTGTAAAACCCACCCTTCCTGAAACAATTTATAAATACAATCCCCTCCTTCTCCCTCTTTTGGAGAGTTATTCGTGCTTTTATTTAGAAGACATATGCTGAGTGTGTATTTTTGAGTGTTATGCATCAATATAAATAAAATAGTTTTTGACTTCCAAGATCTCTTAGCAGTTCAGTGGGAGGAGGCAGATGTCTGATAAACAGATACTCACATTATATTATGTGAAATGTGGAGCAGCGGAGCCATGCATATGAGTACTTATGGGAGCACATGTGGAAGAAGTGATTGGGACAGTGTTTTGAAGCAAGTGTCACCTGGTGTTTCTGCACTAACAAGTATAACACAGAAGTAGCCTGATGAACAGCCATCTGCACTCTGTGAGTCTCACAACAGCCTGGTGAGGAGGAGGTTTTGACTCCTATTTTAGAGTGATTTAAAGCTCAGAAAGGCTCAGTGAGTGGGTCTTAAACACAACTCCTGACTCAGATTCTGTGGTTGTCCCCTCTCTCCCACCACATCCATGCCCTTTAAGCAAGGATAGAAAGTACATGTGCAGAGTGCTACTACAGTGTCCTGCTACCCCCTCCCCCTTAGTTGTTCTCCCTAAGTAAAACTGGAGCCTCAGATTCCCCTTTTCTGTGTCTAGTTTGCTTCCAGTGTCGGCGTTGGTGCATTGAGTGTTCCTGGGCTGTAGCTGTGGTGAATATTGCTGATGTCATTGTTTGCCTTATTGGGATTTTGCTCTTTGTTTCACAGGGAGCTGTGATTGGTATAGACGATGAGGACGACAGCACCTTCACAATAACTGTTGATCAGAAAACCTTCCATTTCCAGGGTGAGCTGAAAGAAGAGATTCTTTCTCTTCCTAGTCCCAACTGCTTCTTTCATTTTCTTTTGGGTTGTTTGCTGAATGAGGTTTTGCAACTGATCCTGCATGAACAAGCGCACAGGAACGTTCTGGATGAAGTGGTACTGCAGGTTAGGGAGGGATTTGTATCTGCAGTGGATACAGATCTGTTTGAAACGACTGGGTCTGGCTGCAACTGGAGATTAAGATTTTAAAGGATAAAAATCAGTGAAGGGAGAGAGTAATGGGCTGCTGCTGCTGCTGCTGGCTTGTGTTTACAGAAGGTCGCTGATATTCTTTATCGAGGAGTATGGTTCTGCCTCTGCATGGAGAGTCCAAAGACTGACTGGGAAGGTTGCAGTGTTTGTTCGTGTAAAACTCAAAATGTAAATTGAATTGAAGCTAGTGGCAACCTTTGGCTTAAAGGTTTTGCTTTGCTTCAAGAACTGCAAGTTTGCATTCATTTCATCTGCATTTCTGTGTCTTGTCTGCCAGCGGTCTTTTCTCTGCTGTTATCCTTTTTCTAGTTAATAACACCAATGCCATCTGCTACTGCTATGTTTCGGCATTGCATGCTATGGTTCTCCGGTAGAAAGGGTAAGGTACTATATGATCATTCTTATTTCATCTTGCATTGAAAACTCTAAACCAGCAAAATAAAAGTAAATTTTAATGATCCTGTCCTAATGTACCTCTCATGTGATAGGAATGTCTGTTGGCTTTGTTACTAGTGTTTTTGTCATTTTGCCTATCCAGAGTAATCTGTTTTATGTTTAAAGCAGTCTGAGAAACTTTAGAAATGAGAAGATTTAGCACTTTCTCTGAACTGCAAGTGGCAATGCACTGTGATAGATGCTAGGAATACCAAGATTGATAAATATTAAATAAATTTATAGTTTAAAAATATTTTGGTTATGTAGTCTCACAGTGACCAGGTACGTTCTACAAGATGTCCAGACAGCTATTGTCCTTCTGTGTTAGGGTAGTAATTGCAGTTATTTTTCTTCGTTGTCTTGTTTAAGAAACTGACATCTAGAAATGAAAGATGCAGCTTATACACAATAAAGACAAACCATTGTACTCAAAAGTAATATCTCTAATGCTTTTAGGAAAAGCGTCCTTAAAAATATTTACTGTGTTTGGTAATATTCTTTATTCAGAGCTTAATTAATGATGCTTTCCTAAAATTTTTATAAAATTTATAACACATTTAAAATCTTATAAAAGGCCAAGGCCTTTATTTTTGGGTTAAATATATAATGCTGTTTATAAACTAAAGCAAGTAATGCCCACACACTGGAACTCTGTTCTTGAATGAAGTTGAATACTTGAACGCATTTCCAGTGATAGCTGCTGGATGCAGGTGAAGGCTGCAGTATGGAGTTCTCTCCTCTGCAGTTGCTAAGGAGACGCCTTCTTTGGACATCCAGAAGCTGTATTGTCTGCCTGTTTAAAGGAGAGGAGACTCAGACCTCTAAGAGCAAAGTCACCTCTATCTTCTGATTGACTTTTAAATTATTTATGTTAAGCTGATCTTCCCTTTAACACTCCCAGATTTATGTGACTTGCTTGTAAGATAATTCCTTTAATGAATTATTTAAATGACAAGGATAAATAAAAGTTATATATGTTTTTAAAATGGATTCTTAGTTCTGAGACTGTCAGATTGAATATTTTCTAGTGTAATAGTTACAGGAGTCCCAGGCAACATGAGACTATCTGGCTTTTTTTAAAGAACTTGATTAGACTCTGTATATATTCTTGGCAATAATGAGTTTTTTCACATTCATAAGTCCTTGCTCATAAGAAACTCTTTGAAAATTTGAAAAAAGTTTTTATTGTCTAATGCATCTTATATTCTTGATTAGAACTGAAAGCAAGTTTACCAGATGTGCGTTAGCATATGCTTAAATGTGTTGAAGTTTTTATTTAATGTCAGAATTTTTTAAAGCAAATGAAGTATCACTTGATACATCTATAAAACAAATTCTACTTACTGTCAAATATTAAAGGGAAAGCTAGGATTCAGATACATTCATTTATTCAACATCTATTTCAGATATTATTCTAAGTTCTGAGGATACAGTAATGAACAAAACAGATGCCCTCATGGAAAGCATCTGGTAGAGGAGAAAGCCAATAAACAAGACAGATTAGTAAAGTAGAAGTAAATAACAGAGTGCTGAGTCCTGGGGAGAGAACAATAAAGCAGAAAGGGAGAAAATGAAATAGCAGTGAGGTTGTATATGTGTGTGCATGCGTTTGGGGAAATTTTAGAGTGGCCAGGAAGTGACTCACTGGGGTGGTGCCTCTCAGTGAAGGATCTGAGGGAAGTGGGGAATAAACGGTATAGCTTTGTTGGGGATGGTGGCAGGAAATACATCATTCCAGGCAGAGGGAACAGTAAGTGCCAGCCATTGTGCCTGCCATAATTGAAGAACAGCAGGGGCCCACTCTGGTCGAAGTGTGAGTAACCATGGAGGGGGGTGCGGTTAGTGGGAGACAGGTCTGAGAGGCAACAGGGAGCCTGGCCATGTGAGGCCTTACATGCCACAGTAAGGACATTGAATTTTGTTTTGATGAGACATCATTAGAGGGTTTTGAGCAGAGGAGTGACAGGATGTGACTTTTTTTAACAGTATCACTCTGGCCACTGTGTTGAGAACAAAATGCAGGAGGCATGGACAGGAGCAGAGAAACTAATTAGGAGGCTGTTGTAATCCAGAGGAGAGATGAGGTGGCCCCATGGTAGCTGTGGGCAAGGAGATAGTGAGAAAAGGTCAAATTGTGTATGTGTGTTTAATCAACTTTACTGAGGTGTTAACATACAATACAGTGTACACATTATAAAGTTCACTGAGTATTGACACATTTATGTACTCATATAACTGCCAGCACAATCAAGATACAGAACATTTTTATCACCCACAAGATTCCTTTATCCTTCTTTCAGTCAGTCCCTGTTCCCAGCCCCTGGCCCCCGGCAACCACTGATGTACTTTAACTGGAGATTAGATTTTTCTTTTGGAGAGTTTCACACATATAGAATCACACTCCTGTACTCTCTTGTCTGGCTTTATTTTAGCCCAGCATAATGCTTTTAAGATTCCTCCATGTTGTGTGTATTGTAGTTTGTTCCTTTTATGTTGCTAAGTGATAGTTTGTAGCATGTTTTATTTGATTTGAAGGTTGAACTGTACCATGTGAGAGGAAGACAAGAGTGGGTGGACACCAGAATTTTTACTAGAGCAACAAGAATGGAGTTGTCATTGACTGAAGTGGGAAAGATTGCAAGAGGAACTAGTTTGTTGGGGGGAGATGTTGATGGGGGATGTGGGCACCAAGATCTTAACCTTGGACCTGCTTATAAAGAAATTTAGATGTCTATCAAACTTCCAAATCAGGATGTCAGTAGGCATTTGAAGTGCAGGGTTCAGGAGAGAAGTTCATGGTGGAGAAATACATTTGGAAGTCTTTGGCATATAGATGGTATTTAAAGTCATGAGAATTGGAGGGTAAGGGCAGAGAGAAGAAAGTTCCAAGTAATGAGCGCTGGAGCACTCCAACATTTGTGTAGAGGGCACAGAGATGAAGCAGAGCTAGTAAAAGTGATTGAAAAGAAGCAACCAAATGGAGGAGGAAAACCAGGTGAATGTGGTACCCTAGAAGCCAAGAGAGAAAGTGTTTCTAGGAGGAAAGAAGCATCTGCAACTGTGCCAAGTGCTCCTGATAGATCAAGTAAATAGAGGGCTGAAAAATGATCACAGGATTTAACAATTAAGAGTCCACTGGTAACATTGAGAAGAGCAGTTTGAAAGTGGGTTCGGCACAAATAATGTTCCTTTTTTATTACAAAATCTTTTCTTACAAGATCATAAGCGTGTAATTCTGTGACATAACAATATCACACTCAAGCACACCATGTGACATTTTAGGTGAAATGTTCAAATTAAAACTGTAAATTATTACACCCTTATTACCCCACCGACCACACTGAGGCGCAGGCCTTACTCCTGCGGGACCCTGTAGGCAGGGCTTTCAGGTTCTACTGTAAAGGCACAGTGGGAAACACAGTAGTAGCTGGAGGAGGCATGAGGACAAGGGAGTTGTTTTTTTTTAAGATAAGAGAAATAATAGCATGTTTTTATGCTTCTGATAGTGATTCAATAAAGAGAGAAAATAGATGCAAGAGTGGGGAGCATTGTTGGATCAGTGTCCTTGACAATGCAAGAGAGGATGGGACATAACATGGGTGGGCACTGCCTTTGACTAGGAGCAGGGTCAGGTCATCCATCCACAGTAAGGAGAAAGCAAGTCAAGTGTGTGGAAGTATATGTAGGTCGGTTGTTACCCACCCACTTCATTTCCTCTATGGTTTAAATCTCTAGCTGTGTCTGAAACATCATTTGTTTGTAATAAAGAGGGTTGATGCCAGGAAGAGAACAGACCTCCCTGAAACAATGCATAATTTGTCATTACAGTGATTCCCAGTTTTCTGGTAACTTGATATTTCAGAATATCTCCGATTTTAAAGAGATGCCATGAAATTCTCAAATTTAAATTAACTTCAGTTTAGTAAAGGCAATAATTGAAATTACAATCCTGATATGTTAGAGGTTTAAAAAGATTTGAATACTACAACTTTGTTATATCCTTTTTTAGAAATATTAAAGAGGAAATACTTGCCAGTTTATCTTAATGAACTGGTATTTTTAAAAATTATTATTATTATTTTTTTAGCAAGGGCAAAAAAGATCCTTTTTCCTATCAGCAGCCAAAGTTGTTTGCATGTGTAGGATCCTGGACTAGACATTGGGTGGAAAGCTTTGGTATTACACTGGCTGTTGAATTCAAACCTTCATTGTATGTGTAGTATGTGTAACTCCTTGTGCTCAGAGCTGAGGTGTAAGACATGGGCCATGAGGTCAAGGACCCTGTAAAGAAGTAACTGTAATGTGGTGTGAGATACGCTGTAGTAGTTTCTACGTAGGGCACTGAAATACAATGGAGAGGCTTTCAGTGCTTTACAAAAGAAAGAATTTTTCATATTTCCAAGTAATTCTCTTTATAATAAAATTAAAAATCACACTAGCTCTTAACATTTCATGTTGTTCTAAAGTATATAACGTAAAAATTAAAAGTTCCCTGTCCCCAGGCGCTGTCTCCTTTCTGTCCCTCATTACCTCTTCTCTCTGATGGCAGCTCCAAAGATTGAACAGAAGTTGGTCAGGTGGAGGTCTGTGGTAGCAAACAGATGGAAATACAGCACTGCCAGTGTGTTCACAAACTGTGGATGTTTGGTACTGTTAGGACAGTGAGGAGGAAATGAACCTGTAGACATACACAGCAGCAGGTGTATGTTATATAAAAAGCTCATATTTTTAGGTTGAGGTCAGTGAGAAGCCACAGAAGCAGGACTTTAAGCAGAGAAGAGACAGAGTACGACATGGGCTTTAGATAAATAGCAGTGATTGTTAACAAGGCCCTGAATGGATGAAAGCAGTAGTGATGGGGCAGAAGAGGACATTGACTTGAGATTTTCAGGAGGTAAACCTGTAGGAACTGGTGATTGCTTGGAAATTGGAGGTGAGAGAATGAGAGTAGTAAAGGTGACATTTTTGTTTTGGTGCAGTTTGAATGTTGCTGGCATCTGAAATAGAAAGCCCAGGAGAACAGAAGTGGTGAGAAACTTCCTATGTTTGTGGTGTCTGTGGGACACACAGGTGTAAGATGGTGATGGGGATGGGATCTGAGACTGGGCTGGAGATGGAGATTTGTGGTTATCAGGGCAGTGCTGGTAGGTGGAATCAGAAGTTGAAAATACCAAAGCCTAAGGGCTAGTAAATGAGTGAAGATTAAAGCTGAATGAAAACTCCAGCAATTTGGAGAGTTAATGCCCTGTTTGAAGAGGCAGCTTTTTCTTAGTTCCAGACAGTTCAGGCTTTGAGTAATGCTTGTCCAAAGTTGCTAGATTGTCAAGTTTTTCAAATGAAGCCAAAAACCCATATTTGTGTGTGTGTGTGTGTGTGTGAGAGTTCGAGTATGTGTGTGTTAAACCTCCAGATTAAAAAAGATAGATACACGTGGGCCAACAAAATGCATCTATGAGATAGGTAAACCCTCTGGATCTTCAGTCGTGGGTTAAAACCATGGTAGTAGCAGGTGTGAACCTTCTGGAAGATCCCAGTGAGAAGAGAGAGGAGAACCAAACCTCAGGGCACACTAGGGTGAAACCGTCAACAGGATGAAAGGAATGACCAGAAAGGGTGGAATGAAAGTACTTCAAAGATATAAGTACTGCTTTTATAGGTCAAAAGTAGCTTCATATCAGCAGTTCATATGGCTCAACCTCATAGAAGACTAGTCTATAGTTCACACTGATAATTAGAAAATATCCAGTTATTTGAATTTTACCTTCAAATAAAACAATCTATTTAATAATTTAATATATGTAATGATTTATAATGTTACTGATAGCATATTGGCATAATAATACTGATAGCTATATTTATTGAATGTTTATTTTATGCTAGGCTCTATTTAGAGTTTTACTTACATTGTTAACTCATTCAATCCTCACAGCCTTGAGAAGTGAGCACTCTGATTGTTTTTATCTATGGTAAGGAAACTGTGGGCCATGGCCACACAGGTCACAGGGACTGCTTCAAAAAGTTATTGTAGAGATTTGTCAACTGGTTTATAATTAACTTTTATAATTTTATCAGAAAATGAATTAATATAAAATATAAGGAATGTTAAATCACAATGCAGTTTAATGCAATTAAAAATGTTTGCCATGTCATGTTGTACATGCTTTATTACTTGCTAGAAACAGTAGCAGAATACTACTACTGAGTATTCGTTATGAACCAGGCATTGTGTTCAACAGACACTTTACATTAGTTTCATGATTCCTAAACTCCACAACGATGAGGTGGTTTTATTTCTAGTTTTAGAGTTAGAGAAACTGAGTTTCAGAGAAGCTAGGCACCCAGGATTAGTGGGTTATTGCCCAGGTCTGTCTAGATCAGTAGTCCTTGAAGTGTGGTCCCAGCCCAGCAGGATTAGCATCACCTGGGAGTTTGTTGGAAACAGAATCTCCAGCCTGGCCCCCCAGGCTTGCTGATTCAGAAACTCTAGGACTGGGCCCTCATTAGTGTTTCTGATGCACTCTAACATTTGAGAACCATTGGTCTGCATCCAGTAGTCTCAACACATGTTATTGTAGTTCACTCTCATAACAACTTTATACATTAGACAGAGTTACTCCCAATTTATATGAGAATGAGACACAGAGTCAAGTGACCCTGCCTTGATCTGGGATTGTCTCTTACTATGTCCTAACCTACATAGAAGGGGTGTCTTGCCTTCAACAAACCTGTTGTGTGAAAATCTTAAGTTCTTTAAAGATGAAAATTAAGGATATGTATGTGATTAGTTCTTCATAAAATACTCCTTCACTTTCAAAGGATTTTATTGAACACATCATTTAAGCAGTATGCTCTCCAAAATTATTTACAGTATGAAATTTGTTTGCAGATTTATTTGAATATATTTTGGAGCAATGCAAGTTGCATAAGACAAAATACAACATTTTTAAACATTTGAAATATTTGAATTAAAAGAATCTTCAGGAACCGTGTCTTAGTGGAAGTCATTTCTCATTGGCTTGATAGCTGACCTTTTCAATTCAGTCCATTAGAGCTCCCTCATTTATTAAAATGTAGAATTACTACAAATCAGCCTAGTGGTGAAGGAAAGTGTTTAATTCAGAAAAGTTATATTGATCAAGTATATTAGGGCAGCTTTGCCCCAACTGCATTAACATCAATCCATGCAGCATGGCACATCTGCATCATTAATCATTTAGAGGAATAGTCAGCGCATCATTAGACTAACCCATGGTTGCTGGCTTGTGTTTTCTGCTTTAAAAACAACCATTTCAGCCCTGGCTGGTTGGAATGTTGTTGATTCCCTGTCAGGGCTCATATCTAGATATTACGGGTTTGATCCCTAGTCAAGGTGTGTGCGGGAGGCAACCGATCAATGTTTCTCTCTTTCTCTCTTCTCTCTCTAAATCAATAAACATATCCTTTGGTGAGGAGTTAAAAAAACAACACAACCATTTCAGCATTATTATTAGTAAAAAGATTCCATTATCTTCTGTTGATTATTGACTTAAGAAATTTCCCTCTGCAGTTTTGTATTTTTTAGTTTTATATAACTTCTCTTCAAATAGAAACAAAACAAGTAACCATTAAGACTTCATGTAAGGGAAGTATAAGGAGCTATAACTAATTCTCTAATTAGGTGTTGTCACTTCAGTAGGTGTTAAACGAGAAAGTGCCTCTGAACTCATCATACACTGGGGGTTTGCTGTAGGAGAATTGGATCTCATTGTTATGCCTTTCTTCTTCCTGATTTTCATTCTGTTCAAACTCATCCCTGAATATTTAAAATTATAGTGTTCCCAAGTTTAACCAAGTGTGGACTGTGAATAGTTAGGATTAGAGTGGATATTTAGTTTTATGTTTTTAATAATTTATGTTTTTACCCTAGCATTCCTTTCTCCATAATTTCTAAGTAGTAAAATTAGTGCTTGCTCACTGTAGAAATTTGGGAAAATATAGAGTAGTACAAAGATAATACTAATGATCACCCATAACCCTGCAACCCAAAGATAATTATTAGTAACATGCTTTGGATTTCTTTCTGACCCTTTAGTTGTGTGTGTGTGTGTGTGTGTGTGTGTGTGTGTGTGTGTGTATTTTTAAAAATTGAGTCATTTTGTGTAAATAAAACTTCCATATTTTCAACTTCAAATATTGTCATGAATATTTCCCTATAACACTAAATGTTCTAAGTTCTAAGATTTTAAATAGTTACATAACATAACATTCCATTTGATGAGTAATTATATTTAACCATTCATCTGCATTACAAAGGTTTTTTTCCTCTATTTTAAGTAATACTGTGCTGAAATCATTGTATATAAATCATTAACCAAATCTCTGTTTACTTTAGGATAGATAGATTGAGAAAAAAATTTGTTGAAACAAAAGACCTATTTTTAATATTCCTGAAACAATCCTCCCCAATTGCTTTCAAGAGAGATTATCGATTTATCCTCCTCTCTGCTTCATGTTCCTCCGAGGTACTTAGTATTATAATTTTAAAAGAATGCCGACCCAGTGCCCCCCCCCAAAACGTATTTAATGTGCTTATTTCTTGTTTGATGGCATGTTCATTTCTTTGTCTGTTTTTGTTGTTGGTGTGCTCATCTCTTTAAAATACGTCCTTGTTGAAAAGGAGTAGGGAATAATTTTAGACTCATTCATTTGCCCTATCATCTGAGAAATTGCTAGTAAATATTGTTAAGTAATCTCTTTATCCAACTTGGAAGGAAACACATTGCTTAGGAGGTGTTAGTGTGAAGAGTAAATTAGGATATATAAAGAAAAGTATTTCTTTAATTCAGTATATAATGTGTACCTGAAAATAGGCATGAAATAGACTGTGTGCCTTTTAGACACAATGTTTATCCATAAGATGTTATTCATATGTTTTATTATTTTCCTTCAAAAATGAATATATAGACAATGGACCAAAGTCTGAATGTCCCATTGATGATAAAGGTGTACAGTTTTAGCATGCCTAATGATTTCTCAGTTAAATTATGTTTATAAGATTTATGTTTATTGTTGCTCCTATTGACACTTTAGTTTTTCTAATTTTCTACTAATCAAAAGAATGCTGTAAGAATGCAAAATATATTAAAATATATTCATGATCACTGCTTCTCAAGTGGAGATAGTGATGCTACAAAAACTAAATTGCTGACCTGGCATGATTTATGCCATGCATATGATGGTGCAAAATGTCTATTGGTTGTCTGATTTCAAAAATCTCAAGTCATTGTACAAGTCTGAGGAGGCATTGTACAGGAAAGTAGAGGTTATATGAAAGTTGAAAGGACAAGCACTGCTTATGTAAAATACAACCTTATATCTCAAGAAACTTTGGGGACTCAAAACTAACTTGAAGGACAATTAAGCATTAAATTGCATACCCTGGTAACTATAATAGGAGTTCAGGGAAGGGAATGATAACAACAGATTTTCCATGGTTATCCAGCTTTTAATAAAAGCATTTTGCCTATGCAATCTTATTTATAAGGTAAAGCTGAGACAAAAAAATACAGTTGCTCTGGTTGAAGTCAGAAGGCACTTGGAGAATATACCAGTATTCAATTTATTTCATCCATTTTCTTTCTTCTCTCCTCTCCCCTCCCCTTCTTTCTTTCTTTTTCTTTCTTTTATCTATTCTTATTGCCAATAAATATTTGAGTGCTTACTGTTTACCAGGCATTCGGCTAGTTTCTGAGTATAAAGTAGTGAGCAAAGCAAGGTGTCTGTCCTCAAGGATCTCACATTTTGAAAATCATTATTCTAGAGGAAGCTTCCTGGTTGCTCAGTTTCAGGTAGTTCTTGGACTCCAGGTTAAATATACTTGAATTAAACTCTATTTTCTGGTAATACCTAGATTGCACTCCCTCTTATTTTTACTTTTAGATGCCTAACTAACTGGTGAATTCTCTAAGAAAGTGCTTATTTCTGCGAAGGTCATCTTTGTCTTTTCAGTGTCCGTCATTAACTCTACATGCGGTCTGTGAACATTTATTCTCATGATCACGATGCTCTCAGTGCACCCCACGTGGGTAATACCCTTGGTCCAGTATGTAAGTCCAGGTTGTTTCATCACTGCATTTTCTTAATATTAAATTTGGAGTCCCCTAAGATATTTTGACTAACCCCCTGGAAAAAAGAATTGTGATTCAGATACACTATAAGGCAGCTGCATCTTTGCTGCGTTGCTAGCTTTAATGAGGACACCTGCTTTGGGTGACTGCCTAGTGGGAGGAATCAGGGGATCGTATGAAAGGGAATTGAGCTGAACCCTTGCTTATGGGTGATTTAAGTCAAGTGGGGATAGGTGTCAATGGAATTTTTTTTTAATCTTGGAGAGGATGATTGGGTATCTTTCTGGAGAAGGTGATTATATTCTAGAAGTGAGTGTCTGATGAATAAAAGAAGGGAGTAAGGTGGAGAAGAAGCAGCAAACAGTTATTCAGGGTGCGGTTAGTGTTGTGTTGGGCACTGTGATCCTCACATGCACCCCACACATCTTATGAGATGGGTATTTTTATTTCCATTTTATAGATAAGGAAACAGGCTTGGAGGAATTTTTAATTCAAGGCAACATGCATAAGCAGTGACCAAGCCTGTACTCAAAGCCATGCTGTGTTCATTGCACAACACTGCTTGTTCACGCCTTGCGTCCCTGTTACCCTTGGCCACGCTGACTTCTCTCTTCACTGGTCTTAGCCTCTTTGCAGTTCTCGCTTCACTACTGTTTTCTCTTCTAAACAGTACAGCGTGCTTCCTATCCTGAGAGTAGTGAATGTTTTCATGCTGTCA
This sequence comes from Macrotus californicus, assembly GCA_007922815.1. Classification (NCBI taxonomy): domain Eukaryota; kingdom Metazoa; phylum Chordata; class Mammalia; order Chiroptera; family Phyllostomidae; genus Macrotus; species Macrotus californicus. The sequence continues at coordinate 15,388 of VMDR010018948.1, forward strand.
TGTGGTTTGGTTGTCAAAGTTTCTCCTGTGCTCAGTGTATCCAAGTTGTTAGTTGTCACTTGGCAGGGGCCAAGCTGAGGCAAGGGAGCTGGGACATGGGTCAGAAGAGACCGGTGTGAGCCATAGCATGCAGCATGAGGTGAGCAGTCTGTCACCAAGTGTGAGGGAGGCTTGGAAGACTGGCCCAGCAATGTTCCCTGAATGGACTTAAAGGACAGGGAGTCAAATAGTGTTGACCTGCACCCTGTTTAATTTTATTCCTGTTCTGACTGCAGAGCTCTTAATGTATCAGTGAAGGAGCATACCTAAGCTACTGTGGAAAACAAGCCAACATTCCTTCTCAGTTTTGTTCCTCCTCTGCAGAGGAGGTCCTGTCTACCTACACAGCCTAAATGTGGTACAAGGGATCACCAGTAAAATAAGGTTGGCGATACTGACCTCTAGTAGTATTGTAAGATTAGAGAAAATGCATGTAAATACTCAACATGATGCCTGGCAAACAGCAGGGCTCAAAAAACAGTAAGTGACTTTTACTTGCACAAGGTATACTTTGATTTTTTTAATGGAAAGACTATGAGTGTAGAAAATAACAATTTGAAGTATGTGTATTAATTGATGCTTGACCATTTTCTCTGTGTGGAGCTTTTGAGCGTCTCGCAGAACTTTGGAATGTGAGCCAAATTAAGTCCTTTTAGCAATCTACACTTTTAGGTTAATGAGGTAAATCAAGGCCATGCCATAAATGTCGTATATATTTGAGTGTTAGTAATGTGGACAGGTTGGGTCATGGTGGACAGAGGGAAACAAATGATAGGTTATCTGAAAAGAAATTCCCTTTTCTAGCTTTATTATAGACATTAGAACTAAACTAACATTGTTCTAATATTTTTTAGTGTGATTTATCATTATGAATTTTTAAAATGTTTTTTATTTACACTTTGTATTTGGCGAGTTGGTTTAAGCATAGTGCTTTGGTATAAATGATTACAAGTAGGATTTGAGCCCTAAATCGTAGGGGGTGCTGAATCAATGACATTTTACTTTATCTAGATTGTGTCTTATAAGATAGAGCTAAAGCTTGTGGAGTGTACTGGGGTTATGTCTATGTTTATATTGCAGACTTGGTCTGGAAATATATGCTTCCCTAAAAGAAGATGAATATATTATATTAAGAGCTTACAGCTAAATATAGAGAAGAAAGGAAGTAGCATATTGCTGTGTCTCTGCCCTGAGCAGAAATCCTTGGAGAGCTGCTAAGGGCAAAGAGTGAGGCCTTCAGAAAGGTTGTTCACTAGGAATATTGTAAGAGTATAATGTAGAAGTACCTTTACAGTATTTTATACCCTGAAGATATATGTGCATACTTTTTTTAAGTCTAAAGGGCTTCTGTACTCTCAGTATGTAAGGAATAAAATCTATTTTCAGAAACTCTCTAAGCATTTTATTTAAACTAACAAGTAGATCATTATAGTTTGTTATTAATATGATTCTGTCATGTTAGGTCACACCTATTTTGACCTTGTTTGTCTTGGAGGTGGACAAGAGAATTAAGTAGCAACTTCTCTTTTATAGGCTTATTTTAGTTGCCTTGCTTTAGTTTTATTCCTGAATTTTCTAACATGTTTTAATTTTCTTCTGTATTTCCTAATCCATTGCCTAATTCAAAAGTTGAGTGATTCCGTAACATCGTTCTTCTTTTCTGAATAACCCTTAACCTTGGTAATCAGTGAAAGTGTTTTTCCAGTTCTATGTTTCTCCTTATGAACTGAGATGTGGCTTCAGCTTCTCAAAATTACCTTCTTCTATCTCTCCCTTCCCTTCCCTAGAATACATGGGGAAGGTGGGACAACTGTAATTGAACAACAATAAAAAATAAATTAAACAAAAATAAAAGACGTGTTCTACTTATTGGCTTCTCCTGGAAAAGGGAGTATTTTCTAACATTTGTTTGAGAACTATTAATTAATGAAGTCAGTAAAACTTTTGATAATAAGATTCTTCAGGAGGTCAGGTTTGCCACATTTCAGAGTTGAATCTGAGTCTCTTCAAACCCAAAATAAAAATTTTCAACCCACGATTTTTAGCCAGTTTTTCCTCCTGTGTTCTCTGTGATGTGGAGTAGCCCTTCTGCTTACCCAGTTTATTCAATTTGAAGCCTTCTCTTTCCTTACATCTGCACCGCTTGCACTGTCTCGACATCAAATGATTCACAGTCTGCATTAGATTCTACCTTTACTTTATCCCCTAAGTCACTTTTTAACTCCCTTCTCTCCCTTTTCTAGTCCCTGTTCTGCCACATCACCCTTTTTATTGATGTCTGGGTGAGTTCTCTAAAACCACCCTATTCCTGATACTCCTTCTACCCCCTGTCAGTATTGTAAGTGTTAAAGATGGAAAACTCAAATCTTAATTTTTCTTAAATTAAAGTTTAAGGAATACTGGCCTGTTTACTAAAACCTGGAGTTAAAGTAATTAGGGAACATCTTCTGCAGACACTAAAATTATTAGTATATATTTACATATAAATTTGATGAGGATTTTTCATTGGTTGGGAATACATTGATTTACAAGCATGTGATTGTAGAATAAATTGAAAAGAACCCATCAGTCTACATCTGATTTTCATGTCTGTTTTGCCTCAATCAAAGATGCCAGTTGCCCGATACAATGCTGACTCTGTCCAGGAGAAGCACAGTACTGCTTTAGGTAGTCAAAGCAGAGGTGGTGAGGGAGAAACTTTTGTCAATATTTGCTTGTGTTTTATTCGACAGTTTGGAGACTTTAGCTAAAACTATTCATAAGAATTGAGGGAGTCACTTGTGGGAGCTTTAAGCAAAAATAATGGGATACTAAGCAAAAATAATGATTTCTTAGGAAATTTTAGAATTTCTTTGGAAATCCTATTTTTAGATTCCAAATACAGAAAATGGAACCATACACTGAATAATGCAGTCAATGGATCGTTATTCCTCATTCAAGTACTTAGTGTGCACTTGTTTGCCTGGCGTGATTCTAGGGGCTTGGGATACATCAATGAATAAAACAGATAAAGATCCCCACCTTTGTGGAGCTTACATTCTAGTGACAGGAGGCAGGCTACAAATCTAAAAGTGTGTTGTGTGCGCGTACGTGTGTGATGGGGTGAGTACAATGGGGAAATGAAAAAGCAGGGTAGAGTATGGAGAACTGAGAATGCTCGGTGGGGAGCCGGATTTTAGTATATGCTCATCAGGAGCTCTCAGAACGTGTCATTTAAAAAGATGACAAATGATCATTTTTCTGGTAATTATGAGTTTCAGTTATTATCTAAGAACATGTCAAGCTTTGAGAATTAAGAAGCTATGCATCAG